>JAVIXY010000110.1:0-105181 GCA_033030565.1 Fusarium nematophilum
TGAGCGGTAAGCGATTAGTAAGTACCCCCCTGGTGACCTAGGGGAGCTAAGAGCTTTAGATACCTGTGGATTTTAAATTCTCATAGACTCGTAAAATAACTAAGCGCTTAATCTCAGTTTCTATTAATTCTCATGGGACTAAGATGGGAATAGGTTCCCCGCCCGAGAGGGAGAATTGAGGCTATTACTCCGGGGCTTGACTCTTGGGCTTGACTCTGAGGCTTAACTATTTATAGCCTGGCTTATTTAGGGCTTGACTCGGGGGGCATTCTTCCTAGTCCCTTCTGGATATCTTATGTTAGCTAGGATTCTTTTCGTAGATTGCATGTAAAAGACCCGAAGTAATGCTAAAGCGCTATAAGTTCTGGTGAGAATGAAGGTGCTAGCTAGGATTGTGGCTTCCTTGCTGCGAGCTCGCCGGGGTTGCAGGTCGGTAGTTACGTAATTGGTCGGCGTATGAGACTCGGAGATGAAAGGACGCTCGTGATGCTATATGGGCGCAAGGGGAGGCCTCTTTAAGTATAAAAAACGAACTGTAGTCGAGTTGCGGGCAGTGATAGTACGTATCGGCCGGCGAACGGTGACGATAGCGGGAAGTCACTAACTAGCGCCGGGGCGCTGGCTCGGCCACATCACGTGATATATTCTGGCCAGTCAGGAAACGGGACCGCCGACAGGAACACATGGATTACAATCTTGGGCGAAAATGGCAACAAACACCAATCTTTGGTGTCTCGTGTCGTCTTGGTCTTTCCTTCCTTTCATCGACGTGGGCCGCGTCTTATATTTGTCATAATGGCGGTGCTCGACTGAGGGAGAGGAAAGCCCCGACTTTGGGTGGGTATATCACTCGCGAATTAACTCCTCTCAACCTCCGCATCTTTCACAAGTCTCACTGCCATGGCCGATGAGAAGAGCGCCACGATCGTGGTCAGCAACCACGCTGAGAACCCGCCTCGTTCGGACGCCAGATCTTCATCCTCGTTATCTTCCGTCCCCGACCCAGAGATGGACGATGCATCCCTCAGATTCGATGTATACGATCTGCCGCCAGACACTCCGCCCGCGGCGTCATCCGCAAGGCGGCAAGAAACCACGACAAAGCCCGCCAAGACGAACAACAGCAAGAAGAGGGTTGTCGTGAAGAAGGCAGGCAGAAAGTCGAAATGGGACGCTCAGAATATCCTCACCGACCCGAAATCCCCTCTTGCTTCAGCCGATCTCAGAGTAAGCTTGTTTGACTCTCAAAACCACGATGGATAGTGTTGCTCATACGTGCAGAGCATACTGTCAAACCCAATGGCCTGGGACGTTCTGGACGCAGATGAGAAGGCAGAGATCCTGGCCCTGTTCCCCGACACCCAGTACATCCTCGGCTCAGGCACCGATGATGCACGCCCGGACTTTGCGTCGCTCATGAACGACGACAGCTTTCGCTACGACTGCGCCGCCTACACGGAGAACATTGCGCAGGGGCGTCACGACCCCGACTGGCTGGCGTCGGCGTGGGCGGCGCACGAGCGGCGCAAGGCGGGCGACTTTGACGAGTACCTGGACAACAAGTTCAGAGACGAATGGGATGTTGAGCTGCCGGTGGAGTTCAGGACGCGACGAGGGCCGGCTGTTAGCAGAGAGGACAGCGATGCAAAGATGGAGGGCGCGGAGGTGCAGGCGGATGAAAACCACAAGAACGACGGGGATGCAAAGATGGAGGATGTCAGCAGCGACCGTCAGAAGGAAAATGGCGTAGATGAACTGCAGGTGGAGGACAAGGAACAAAAGCACATGGCAGTCGGGAGGCAACGGATGAGTTCGAAGATGGATGTGGATGTTGAAAATCCTGAGGATGAACTGGCCTAGGAGCGCAGTCGATCCAGCAAGAGATGAGAACGCCCCATGGAAGAATACCCATCATTCGACTGAACCTTATTGTTTTACTTTTAATGCAGCTTCATCAGTGTCTTGTATTTTACATGTCTAGCACTCACTCATTATCTTGCCACTCACTTGTGAAGAACTACACCCCTCTAAACCACATTACATACAAGTCTTTACCTCTTTCTAACTCAGACTCTCATTCCACGGCCTCCACGACTGATGCCCCCAATCCGGCGTGCACTTGACCCTCTCCGGCGGCTCATACACCCACTCGATCCTGTCCCCATCCCCGTCCTGATCCCTCACCCTGTCCGACACATAGCCCTTGAGCAGCTTGATATCCCTCCCCCTCTGATCCGAGTACTCCAGATTCACCGTCGGCACCACCGCAATCCTCCTGTACCCCCTCCACCACAGGTCCTTGCAGAACAGCTGCGGCTCCCCCTGGAAGCACTCCCCCCTCCTCGGATCCCTGAACCGCAGGCCGTGCAGCAGCGGCGCCGCCGTGAACGCCGTGGCCCCGTTCCAGCACGCAAACACCTGGAACGGCCTGTCGGCCTCGTACCGTCTCCTCGTCTGCGGCGCGTCGTAGAACAGGTTCCACGCCGAGTTCCAATTCCCGTCCTGGGGGACGTTGAAGAACCCCGAGCCGGACATGGAGCGCGCGACCCACACGTCGTAGAAGGTCGGGTCGGGCCCCACGTACGTCCAGTCCATGGCGCAGGCAAAGTCCGCACCCACGGCGCGCCTCTGCAGCGCCAGCTCGAGGAGGTCCTCTGTGCAGGCGGTGACGTCGTTGACGAAGAGCACGGTCGTCTCCTCCGTGACGGGCACGTCTTGCTTGTAGAGGGGCGCGAGCGCGAGGTTCCGTAGCTGGGCTAGCTTGCGGATGCGGGGGCCCTTGGAAGGGTTGATCTTGGAGGTGTTGTAGAAGTAGGCGAGGCCGAGGTCCTTGAGGAACGGGCGGAGCGCGGCGAGGACGTCGGCTGTCCCATCGGGCGAGTTGCCCTCAACGATGGACAAGGCGCATCTCTGCGGTCCGAGGAAGCGGGCTGCTTCGATGATGCTGCCTAGGAGGCGCGGGAGGATGTCCACGCAATCGCGCAGGTTGAGCGCAAAGAAGTAATCAATGCGGGCACTTTCTCGACCATATCGCTCCTTTCGTAGGGTATCGTATCGGGTGGTGTTCAAGGCAGGGCATTCGAGGCGTGGTAGTATTGTTGACGAGGGGTCGAGAATGGCTGAGACGTAGGGAGAGATGCGCTCGGCGGAGAGGACAGTTCCTGAGAATATGTGAATTGACTATTCTCAATTGATAGAAACAAGCTAGGACTTACCGTTTGAGATAGAAAGGGTAGTGACATTTTTTAGGTTTGAGGCGCTGGTTGCATCGGGGCTTGCGGTTGTCGTAGCCGCGGTTGGGGTCGCACTGGGGATCGACGCCGCTGGCGTCTTCTGGTCTCGGCGCGGGGAATAAAGGTCCGAGAGTCTCGTCCAGTGGTCGCGGCCGAGATACAGGCCCGTGGCGATCAGAAGGAAGCAAAATGCCGGCAGAATCAGCACCAGAATCTTGCGATGCATGACTGCCTCGGGGTATAGAGAACATTGCCAGTCAGAGTCAGCGTGGATAATATGTGAAATGACGACGCTTGATAAGAACCAACAGCTAACAAACCGCTCCACTGGACAAGGGAGCTTCAGCAAACATTTGTTTCATCTTAGCGCCAGATGTTTGCGGCGCTTGCGGGACGCCAGGGTGTTATGAGCATGGATTCGCACTGTGCATATATCGGCTTTGAGTTGATGTAAGAGGGTAATTCATGCTGGGCGTCTTGAAGCAGAGCTCCTTTCATCAGCTCTTCCACTGTAGCATTTACCCGTAGCTCTAAACTATGGGCCATCGCAGTCATTAGTGACCTATTGAGCCTTTAGTGCTATTATCTTAATCGACATCTGATGACTACGGCACTTTTAAATTCGAATCTTGTCGCTGGTAAAAGTGATAGCCTTGGCTGCCATTTCGTCCATTTTACTAGAAAACGTAGGTGAGACTCCAACCTCGTATATAGATGTTTAACCTATATAACCTAAACATATCAAAAGTCCAGTACTCACATCTAAAAACCAAATAACTCCTCGGCGGTGGGTTCGTCCCACTCCTTGCCGATGAAGCCTGCAGGCTTGGCAGTCTCGACATCTTCTGGTACGAGGCCGAGCTGCTGCATCTTCTTCAGCCGTGCTTTTGTCAGCTCATCGGGTCCGTCGTCGTACATTACACCTGAGAAGGCCTTGGCGAGGTTAGGATTTAAGAGAGGGCAGACACGCGGTACTTTTGCACAATCTCCTTGGGTGCTTGCAGCGGCCATTGCGGAGCAGTGAATGACAGAAAGGCAAAGAAGGGATGCTCCCTTTCTCCCGTGGACCTCGTGTCAAAGTACTGGAGCAGTTTGCCGGTGAAGAAATCAGTCGAGTAAAAGTCAGCCGGGAGATCGGTCCTCCCGTCGATCGGGGTGCGGCCATCGATCCAGAGACCGTCGGACCGGAGAAATGGAATGTGCACCTCTGCGTTGTCAAACTGCGGCTCGTAGTTGAAGTGGTTGCCACACCCGGGAGGAAGCTGAAGCTCTTTTGAAAGCCCCTCGCGCTGGGGGCACGGCCGGTGTCATGCCAAGGTGCCTTGGTGAGATCAGCCTTTACCACAAAGCAAATCGAGTTCTACAGACCACTTTCCAGACATGAGCGTCAGGTATCCAGCACCGGACAGAATCTCCAGCAGAGCTGCCACCTGCCAGTTGAGGTACCCTCGTACTTTGGCTTGCCCTCGTACTTGAGGCTGTGGCTGAGGGCCTGCTTCCTCAGGTAGGCAAACTCGGGCCTTGTCCGATGCCGGAGATGTGGTTTTCGGTGCCGGAGAAGAGCATCGCCCGGGTCGGGGAGCACGCCGAGTCGGTGTGGAATTTTTGATCCGGAGGCCATCTACCGAGAGGCGCTTCAGGACGGGCGTTTGGATCTCGGACCGTAGGGGCTGGTGTCGCTGAAGCCGAGGTCGTCGGCGACGATGATGAGGAAGTTGGGCCTCTTCTGAGATGGGGAGGCCATCTTTGTTCACTGATGGAGGGGGAGATGGACGTGTTGTAGAGGGACTTGTAAGTGCCTGGACAGCACTCTTATGGGTGTTGCTCTCCCGTTTATTGTCCGGATCCTTCTCTTTTGGAAGGGAGGCAAATTGAATCCTTCCATCCCGGATCTGATCTTGATTAGCTGGGCTTGGTCTCGCAAATATCAATCATTGGCCGGGACCAAATCATCATGAGTTGCAGTTGTGGCAGAGTCCAGTGAAAACCCCCAAGTCCAGGGGTTGAAATATCCAGGCTCGGAACTTGATTTCATTGATTTTAGCTTGAGGCCTTACCCTTCGCTTCCTGATATCATTGGCCTAATACTTTGCGAGATTCAAGATCTTTAGCTTCAGTCACGCAATTGAGGCCCTATCTATTTTGCAACTCGAGCGCCAATGAGGTTGACCAATGGTGGAGACCGAGGGATCCTGATAACCCGGACTTGCAGGTGAAGGTGTAAACGAAGAGTAAGCTAGATAATAGCAGTGCGGCAAAGATATCGCTGCAGCTCGGTTGCATCTTCATGTAGAGGATGTCAAAAGGCGTCTGTATTGCATCATTTACACCCTGTCCAGCCCCTGGGCTGATGTCTATAAATGCCATGATGCTCGACTAAACCGTCGAAACTAGAACGCAGGAACCCCAAGTCTATAGCGTTACTCAAGGAAAGCAGAATGGCAAACTAGGACGGCGCAAAGGAGGTGACTCTCTTCGTGGACGATGCGAGCCCTGCTTCAACCTCTGGCAGCGACGCCGTACCCTGGACAAAGGAGGAAGAAGCAGCAGTTGTCCGCAAGTAAGTGACCTGGCCTTTTGATTTGTTCTACTGTAACCTACAACTCACCACCTCCAGACTCGACCCCATCCTCATGCCCCTCCTCCAGCTCGATAGGGGCAACGTCACCAACGCCCTGACCGACTTTTTCGTTTCCAACGTCGGCATCACCCAGTTCCAGTTCAACGTCGGCCAGCAGCTCCTCTATGCGGGCATTGTCCTCGTCGAGATCCCCAGCAACCTGGTCCTCTACCGGGTCGCCCCCCAGCGGTGGATCAGCGTCCAGATCTTCGCCTGGGGCCTCGTCGCCACGCTGCAGATGTTCCAGCATGGAGGTGCTGCCTTCTACGCGACGAGGTTCCTCTTGGGTCTGCTGGAGGCAGGGTTCATCCCCGCGTGCCTGTACGTGCTCTCGGCGTGGTACAGGAGGGGCGAGACGAGCCCCGGCTGTCTGACTCTCGTGGTTGGCATAGCATTCGCCCTTCTCATGCCCAGATCTCTGGAACTACCGGTCCCGCTTCTCGGCTTTCAGTACCTTACCGCTCGGCAGGTGTACATCATGAATCGGAGGATGCTGCTGGACAACCCAGACAAGGAGAAGAAGACAAATCGACATGTGAGATGGAGTGATCTGAAGAATGCGGTAGGTTCCCTCCATCTTGCTCGAGGCACAATATCCCATGCTCATCTCATAGTGCTCTCGCTGGTACGTCTACACGCATCTCAAAATCACCTTCGACATGGGTGCAGCCTCACCAATGGACTTGTATCTTCTCAGCATCATTGCGGGCTTCGGCTTCGGGCGGCTGGAAGCCCCGGCGTCATCCTTCTCAACATCCTCTGGGGCCGTCTGGCGTAGGTGCTCCTTAATTGCCAGTTCAAACTTGTATGATGACTGACATAATTCGGGGGACTTGACCATGAGAAGAGGATTGCTAGTTCTGGTGGCGGTGTTGTTCTGGTGGGCATTGGTGCGAGTTGTATTCAACACTGGATTCTGACCTGTGTTGACTGTTGTAGATTGCCACCAGGCAGCTCATCACGTCATCGAATAGGGATCTAAAATACAGCATCCTCACCGCCGCCATGTCGTGGTGCGTGGTCGCCCACCCCGTCAACGCTCGTGGATCGCCGTCAACATCCGGTCGCCCGCCGAGCGGTCCATAGTGATGGCCCTGTTCATCATGACTGCCAACTGCTCCGGGATAGGTGGCGGCCAGATCTTCCAGGCTCACGACGCGCCGCTGTACAGGCAGGGGTTTACGGTTGTCGTGGCCATGCTCTGTGTGTCTGTCGCGGCAGCTATTGCGGCGAATCTGTAGTACGTCTGGTTGAACAAGAGGTTGGACGATAGAGGGGTCAGGAAGAGGGGGGTAGACGGCTCTCCAATCAAGGGCTTGAGACATACAAATGTATAAGATCTATTTGGCCGGCTATGCTCATGATGTTGAAATCGACAGACCTCTTCTCAACCCTCAGGGGGAAACAGACCATTCGACACCCGGTTCGGCTCAGCTCCACTGGCGCGAGACATGCAGGATAACGAGCTTCAGTCTGCGCCGACATTAACCCCTCAACGTAGATCTCCTTCCGGACATCTTCGACGTCTTCGTGCCGCAATCTCAGCAGTCTGAGAAGAGCACCGCCTCATGGACCTGGATCTGGAGTTATGCGCCACTGGGCCACGAGGGTGTACAGCACCGTCGCCCAGCCCGGGCACGACGCCCAAGGATGGGTAGTCCTTTAAGGGACCCAAGGACCCAACATGTGTCGCTGTAGCCTCTGATTTCCTAATCGTTGTGCAAAATGTGAGACTGGGTCAAAACTTTGGCGGATGAATCCTCAGGACACAACTTATGCCCTCTCTCCCGTCGGCTCGCCGACCAGCATACGCGCCATCATTGGTGGCGTAAGTGATTGCGGCAACGCCATCGCAACCATGTATGCTGCAAACTAGCTGGGCGAGTTATATCGACACAGCTTTCTTTACCATTCTTCCCTAAGCGTAGCGTCGATATCTGGGAGGACTGGGTCTGAAATTGCAGGTACATACCCTCTTGGAGTGCTTTAGAGCTGGAAGTTGGGGCATCTATACTTGGCTGATGGTGTGTGGAGAAGTAGGCGAACTTTGTTTGCTGTGTTGATGAGTAATGATTATTTGTAGATGTCTGATCCAGTTGATTTACCTCAATCATAAAAGCAGCCATGCTAAATGTCGTCGAGTTGATGCCTCAACGGATCTGACAGCGTGTAAGAGGCCATCGGATCTTCAGGTGGAGGACCCACTGAATTTTAGACTCATCCACACAGCACAACCTCAACCTCAACCCAAGAACTCCAACACCATATCGCTTCCGACCTTGTGGAAGTTGTCACCTTAAAACAATCACCAACTTAACTTCTAATCAGAGGACACCTCGCAACGACCCGCACCCGGGCTCTCATGGCTCCGACGTCCAACATCCACGCCCGCTCGCACAGCCTGCTGCTGCTGCAGAAGCTGCTAAACCTCCGCGACGGCGCAAGCCCTCTCACCCTCGTGATAGACAGCCTGGAGCAGCCGGCGCGACCTATTCTCGGCGAGTTTGTATCGCGAGCAAAGGTGAGTGTATCCCCGAGTCGAGTTTCGTCAAGGACACAAAAGGCTGAGAAAATGCAGATCGCAAAGACAAAAGTCATCTTCTTGTCGTTTGTGACGCTCAAGAAGCCGCAGGATGCAGACGTCTTCATCCAAGCCGCGGGAAGGGATCTCCAGACCGTGCGCAAGGGCCTGACGAACCAGTACCCTGCGTTTAATCCTCTGGTGGACAAGGGGAAGCCGTCACAGAGTGAGCTACAATGAACATGCCATGTCTCCCATGTATCTCACTGGTTTTAGGAGCCGTCGTCATGATCGATTCTCTCAACGCTCTGGCTGCCGCCGCGCCACAGGCCCTCGCGACCTTCTTATCCAGCATCATCACCCCCGCCGTCTCCATCGTGGCTACATACCATGACGACGTACCCATCGTTCTAAGGTCATTCAGCGAGTACGAGCCCCACCCCTTCACGGTCCTGTGCCACCTCGCCACGGCTATCCTCAGGCTCTCGAGTCTCTACCAGGAGATTGAGCGGCAAAAGGCCCGCAACCGGAGCATCCAGGAGCCGGAATGGGGTCTGAATGAGGATCGCGAGGGGGTGCTGGTCGGACTGGGAGAGAAGGGAAGCGACGATAGCACTTCCGTTGTTATCCACATGGAACTACGGCGGCGAAGCGGCAGGACCGTATCGGAAAAGTTCATCCTCAGGTCAAAGGAGGCGTCAACACCAGGCCAAGCGTGCTTGCTGACGGACCATCCAATGTTTACGACATCAGCAGATGGGGAGGAGGCTGGAGAGGGCGAGGAGGAGCCCGAGAGCACGTTCAACCTTGGATTGACGGAGAAGCAGCGGAAGGATAGGGAGGGGATTGTTCTGCCGTACTTTGATGCGCAGACGGATATTGGGGCGGGCGAGGGGGGGAGGATTCTGTATGAGATGGGGAGGGAGGACGACTTTGATGATGAGGAGGATGAGATTTAGCCAGAGTGTCAATACCAAAACACTATGGAATGAATCTTCTAAAAATATATATTTGAATCCATGAGGTCCTGGGGGTTGAGGTTGAGGCTTCATGGTGGAAGGGATGCCAAGACCTTATCTAATCAGCAACAGCTCCTCTGATCCCTGAACATGCAAAAGCTCCACTCCAATTAACACGCCCATCATACTTCCAAACCAACGAACCGACACAAGCTCTGCCCCCGACAAGACTCTCCTTTCTTGAATCTCGAACCCTCCCTCGATTGGATCCAGAACCAGGCTTCAGCATTGTCTACCAAGCCCAGGTGGCCTTTTCCGTGCCTGCGCGGCCTCCGACGTCATCCCTTTCGCATCGCGTGTCTTCTTGACACGTTGGTGATAGGGTCCCAGTTGCAGCATACAAAGAACCGCCATCTTGCTTCCCCATCCTCTCATAATCAGCCGCCAAAATGATTTACTCGACGCAAATATCGAGGCTGGACGGTACCTCCACCTCCAACCCTTCATGACCTCCAAGCTAACATCTTAGGCCTCATGCTCTGCGCCTCCGTCGACGACGAACAGGTACAACTCCCAAATCACCATCATTCAAGTACTGACCCCCCAGGCCGAAGCATCCCTCGCAGAAACCAAGCAAAACGTCCGCCAAGTCCTCCGCAAGCTCACCCGCAACTCCGAGTCCCAGGCCTCCATCGAAACACCCGGCCACACGATCCACTACCTCATCGACCAGGACATCATCTTCCTGGCCATCTGCGCGCCCTCGTACCCGCGCAAGCTGGCCTTCACCTACCTCGCCGACCTGGCCCGCGAGTTCACAACCACCTACCCGGTGGCGCAGGTGCACTCGCCGTCTATGCGGCCCTACGCCTTCATGGAGTTCGACACCTTCATCTCAAAGACAAAGACCACGTACTCCGACTCGCGCGCGGCGGCCAACCTGGACCGCGTCAACGACGAGCTGCGCGACGTGACAAAGGTCATGACAAAGAACATTGAGGATCTGCTGTACCGCGGGGACAGCCTCGAGCGCATGGGCGAGATCAGCTCCAGGCTGAGGGACGACAGCAAGAAGTACAGGAGGGCGGCGGTGCGCATCAACTGGGAGCTGCTGCTGAAGCAGTATGGGCCGTTTGCGGGGCTGGGCTTCATTATCCTTGTGTTCCTGTATTGGCGGTTCTTTTGATGCGAGCGACTGTTTATATAATACCTATCAATGTACTTGTATACTTTCGACTTGTCACAGTGAAATCGGAATAGACCGTGACAAGAGATTCTAACGGCCATCGACGCCGATCGATGCAATCCTTTTCCTCTATCTTCAATCATAAACGTCCAATTCTGTTCCCATCATGCGGACTCGTTCCGTCATGTCCAGTGTAGACTCCAAAACTCCTATGCCAAAAAACCCGCATGACTGCCAGAAAAGAAGAAGAAAAAAATCCAATCATGATTCACCCCGTGCCTCACATCACCACGCAGTTACTCGAAGTCGCCAGCGCCGTAGACGTCGGCGCCGTCACCGTATGCTGCCACTCGAGATGCTCCTTGAACGCCTCCATGTCCTCGTACCCCAGGTCCGGCCGCCACGCATCCTCGTCGTCGTACTGCTCCTGCGGCTCCGTCGACTCCTCCTCGCAGTACGGGCACAGCAGGCCGGCCATCCAGTCGCGGTGCCGCGGCGCCACGTGGTTCGCGATGGCCACGGGCGCGAACACGATCTGCTTCTCCAGGTGGGCCGACAGAGTAAAACCCGTCGCCTGCCAGTGCGGGTTGTCGACCGTCGGCGACAGCGTCAGGATCAGGCTCGCGGCCGCCTCCTGGAACGTCCGGATCGAGGGCATGGCCTCAAGGTCCTCCCAGACGACGTGCCCGTCGCAGTAGTCGCACACGAAGGCGATGTCGCGGTCGCCGAGGCGCTTGAAGGACCCCACGGCGTTGCACAGGCGCAGCTCCTCCCGGTACCTCCTCGCGTACTCGGCCTCGTCCGGGACGGCCCGGTTGACGGTCCACTCGCGCTGTTTGCGGTGGACGAGGAACGCCCCCAGGCACCGCGAGGAGGACTCCTTCTCCGAGTTGTAGATACGTCGCGCCGCTCGGCATTGCGCCCTGTGCAGTTTCCGCTGGAGGCTGTGCGTCTCGCGCACCCAGATGGGGTTGATGGGACCGCCCGAGCGACTCCAGTCTCTGATGTTTTGGATGTGGGATGTGAACTCGGCCCTGAGAGCGTTTAATTCCTCGATAGATTCATCTGGACAGGTCAGCATAAGACGTTGTTGACTCTTGGGACATATAAGGCCCAACAACCTGCCCCATGTACCAGGCAGCTAAAGGAAACATACGCTTGCGATCCGTCTCGTAGTATATCTGGCCATTGACCAGAGGCGACAGCTCCTGAAAGTCCTTCTTGGCCTCGTCAAGCACCGCAGTAAAGGCGCGCACCTGCTCGTGCTCGTCGGGGCCCCACTGCCGCTTATCGGCCAGTCTCAGGATGCGCAGTCCCTCGTCGACGAGATTCGCAATGGCCGCAAGCAGGGAGCCGACCGAGTTGAGACTGCTCATGGTGGGGGATTTGTCTTTGAGCCGGAGAGTCTCGGTGTCTTTCGGCGCCCCCCCGATGAATGGAAGCGCGGGGTCGTTGAGGTAAGATTGGAAAGCTGACTGCGTATGAAAAAAAGGTCTTGTGATGCACGATAAAAAAAAAAGGTGGCTTCAGGCAAAACCGCTCGAATTATCACCGTCGTCTATATCACCGTCGTCGTCGCGGGGCGAGGGACTGCAGCGACTCGGGACCGCACATGGGCGTTCGTTCGGCTCGAACCGGTCTCCGGTTCGACAAGAACGGGAGAGAGCTTTAGGAGAGACAAGCAACAGACGGGGCAAGACAGAGCTGTTTAATACGCGAACCAAGGCATGAGGCTGAGGCTGAGCACCTGGTAGAGACGTGGGGCACGCATACGAAAGATGGAGATGTTGGTTTGCCGAAGAGGGATCGTGTCCTTGGAGAAAGTGTCTATATCGGGGGGGGAAGAGGGAGGAGCAGGGGTTTGGAGTAGAGCTGCCCTGGGTACCTTGCAGTAACGAGGTATCGTGAGTCGGCCCCCCGTGAGGCTGTGCAATTGCTGGGGTAGGTACTTTTGGGTTAGGGGTCCTGCCGTCGAGAAAGAAGACAAGGAGACGTCAGCAAGAGAAGGAGATTTTTTGATGTTTGGAATAGCTGGAGTCTCGTGACCCTGACTTCTTGGGTTGACGCAACTTGATTGATGTCAAACCCGGGACTCCTCCGCAATCCGACGGAAGGGTCCAGGTCCGTTGTGGCTCGGTTTCATTATTGCTTGCTTGCCCTGGCCTGGAGCGCCTCCACCGATGACGCTATTGAGTGGGCCCAGAAACGGGCTGTGATGGAGGGCATTCCAGAACTTTAAATTATCCGAACGTCCTGCGCTAGAAAGAAATCGCCGGAGCTCCGAGGTGGCATAGGGGAGCAGTCTAATTTATTTAGATTTGTTGGAGGCAAGAAGTAAATCTCCGAACGGGCCTTGCAACCCAAGATTCAGATAGGCTCCTACGTTATTAGATACCTGGATACTACTCCCAGGGGCCACGAATAGGAATGATTGTCGTCTGAGCAAAATCGATGGCAGAGAAATGTGATTCGGGTGCTATACAATACTATTTACCGTAAAGCACCCATGCAGTATCTACAACGTCAGAGATGAAATCTCGAAGCGCATTAAAGATCCTCCCATAGTCTCCTACCCCAACAAAGTAACTCCCCGTTCACTTCCGCTTCTTGGCCTTGCCGGTATCCGCACCGCTGGCCTTCCCCTTGACATCCTCCACCACCGCCGCCTTGGCCTCCTCCTTCTTGGCCTCCTTGCCGTCCTTGGCCTCGTCCTCCTCGCCGCCCTGGCCAAACTCGTTGACGCGGCTGTAGTCGATGCGGTACGCCCACCGCTGGTACAGGTACACAAAGAAGATGACGTCGTCGCGCAGGGTCGCCAGGCGGTGCAGGAAGGGCATCTTGATGGTGAAGGCGAACAGGTCATCGACAAAGGTGTTGAGGAACTTGTACATCATGGCCTTGGCGGGCATGTGCGCGACGCTCTTGAGGCGGTAGTTGATGTACAGCGAGGGCACCATCATGAGGAACCCGTAGGCGTAGACGGAGCCCACCAGCGTGGTGATGATGTACGAGTACCACGACTTGTGCGACTCGTACATGAGCGAGTAGATGCCGTAGGCGATCAGCAGGGGCACGCCGGCAATGTACATGTACTTGAAGGCGATCTCGTCGTACTCCTTGGTCTTCTCCTCCGTCTCGGTCAGCTTCTGCTTGTCCTCGAAGACGATGGCGTAGGGGAGGAAGGATCCGGGGGGGCCGGGCCGCAGGCGCACGTTGACCACCGTGGTGATCTTCCAGAACTCGATGACGATGCCCACCACCTGCGACGCCAGGATCATCCAGCTGGTGTTCTGCGAGTTGTCCAGGAGGTACAGGAAGATGACGGTCTGCATGAACACGTTGGCCAGGATGGAGCGCACCGAGATGCCGACGTTGTCCTTCTTCTTGCGGTAGTGGGCAATGTCGGAGCCGAAGGCGAGCGTCTCGAGGATCATGTGCGCGATGCTGACCACGACGGTGACGCCGAGCAGGATGGGGTTCGAGTCCAGCAGGACCTCCTTAACCATCTCGATCTCCGTGCCGTCGCCGCCGCCGGGGAGCGAGCTGCCGAACGCCGCCTGTCGGGCGGACTCCTTGGAGTTGGCCTCGAGGGTCGCCATGAGCTGGAACTGCCAGCTGGCCAGGTTTCCAAGATCAATGCGCAGAGGGAGCTCTGTGACGGTGTCGTTCAGGAGAGTCATGTGGTTCGTCAGCTGCCAAAAGGTGTTGACGAACAGGACCGGGTCTATCATGATTAGCTTGCATCCCGCAACAAAAAATGGACACCTTTCACGTACAGTACCAGCCATGCTGGCCCGAACCGTCACGAGCACCAGTGGACTCGAGTCGCAGGTACTGTCGAAGAGCCGGAGCCAGTATGCCGAATTCCTTGACGCCCATGTCGGGGACGAAGGAGAAGCTCGCGTTGGGATGGTAGTAGTTGGCGATGATGGGCCCCTTTGGCTCCTCATCCTCAGGCTCTACCACGTCCGGGGCAGGTATATCCTCGAGCAGGTTCCGCGTCTTGGCAACCTTCTTTTTGGGGAGATACTGAGTCAGGGGCCACGCAAAGTGGTACGCCTTGGCAGAGTCGAAGCCAGGCTCCTTGGGGTCGAGGGTGCTCCCGGGGAGGCCGATGTAGAAGTGGCCCCAGAGGGTGCCGTTGTGCTGGACCGACTTGGGGACGGTAAAGGTCGTCTCGACGGTGCGCCTGTCGCTCTTGTTGCTCAGGTGGAACTCCTTCTCCTGCAGCACGACGTACTCCTCCAGCGTCTGCGAGATGGGGATCGGGTTGAAGGACGGCGAGAGCGTCACGGTGATGTCGACGTGGCTGTCCTGGGGCCAGATGGGCGCGACGTTCTTGGGGAAATGGCGGTACGTGGCCCCCTCGTTGAGCTCCTTGGGGCGGAACTCGAAGGGGGGGATGCCCTCTGTGTTTCCGGGCACCTTGAGGACCTCGCCCGTCTCGGGGTTGGTCACGTCGACGGCTCGCTGGTCCTTCTTGGTCGCGTAGTTGAGGGCCATGTTGAAGCCAAAGTAGATGGCGCCGCCGAGCAGCAGCTTGTTAAAGTTGATTCCCTGTATTTGGGAGGCCGCGATTAGCATGTTTTCCACGTCCTGAGTCCAGCGATGCTGCTTTGCGACAGACTTACACCTCCTCCTTGCTGCTCCTGCTGGCCAGCTTGCCTCCCGGGCAAGACTTGTGCCTCGGCCATGGTCGTCGCTTGCGGTTTAAATGCGAATGAAGCGAATAATCGATCAGCGTCAGTCGAATGACCTTACAAGCCGAGCCCTTGATATCAAAGTCAAGGCTGTTGGTTGTTGCGCCTGGGATGAAAGATGTCGTTGGTTGGCCAAAGTCGTCGCGGCCCTGGAGAAATCCCCTCGCCTCATGCCTCCTAAGAACTGGCCTCCGCTATCGATTATGGGGCCCTGACGCTGACGTGCTGCAGGATCCCACGAATCAGCGATTGGCTGTTCAGCACGTCTCCTGCGCTGGCCGTTGTCGGCTCGGCGCTGAAGCACGTTGCAGCACCGCCTAAACGAGCGCCGCTACAGTGCATCCAACAGAAGGGTCCCCTGTCGGATCTCATCACCGAGCCTATCGTCAATTGCCCACCTCCGGACACGGCCCCGCCACTCTCAACCCGGTGCTCAACGAACGCCGATTTCAAAGATCGAAGCCGCTGCAAGACGTAATAAATTGAAGCTAGACTCTGCTAGGAATCGTCCCCTTGTACTAGATTGCGCCTCCCATGTCCTGCTGACCTTCCTCCCGCCATACCATCGCCCATTACACCCAGTCACAGAGCCGCTGTTGGCCATCAGCCAGTGACACAACTTACATGGAAACCCCAGACGGCGGACGACGTGGCTCGCCAAAAGCTCCGAGAACCGATCCATGGGCCGTCTTCTCAGTTTCTGGCTTCTATATAAGCTTCTTCGGACCCCAACACAGCCAAATTCTTTCTTCCTCTCTTTCTTTTCTTGATTTTGATCTGTTTTGACTCTTGATTCTTCCTTTGGCTCTTATCTGGAACCTTTTCACAGCAACCAACTGCCACACTTTGGCCCGAGTCTATCTCTTCGCCACAGCTTTGACTAAGACAACCCGTTGCCAACCGCCTCCGGGTCATTCATTCTTCAACATCTACACAGACATTCCAGCTGATAAGGATTGAACCTAAACAACGTGGACTTTCACATAACTACATTTTGGCCCCTGGCTTTGTTCATCCCTCTTTTTGCAACCACAGCCGCCTTTTATACGACTCAACACGCCCATCATGACTGCTGATAGCCTCTCCCTCGCACCCGAGTCCGTTGCGACTCAGAACGGCTCCTCCAACGGCCATCCTCGAACAAAGATCTGCGTCTACTGCGGTGCTAGCGCAGGGGCTAGTCCTGCTCACCTTGAAGCTGCTCGGGCTCTTGGTCGAGCAATGGCTGCCAACAACATCGACCTGGGTGAGTCATACCGGGATTGAACCCCCAGTCCAACTGCCAAGATGCCGGTGAAGCGACTCGGTCGGAGCCGACCGAATGCCCGGCATCCGGCATCCCCTGCTTCCCCGAGAGCCCGGATTCCCTTGTTCTGATCCCCGAAAAACTAATACCCGGAAATAGTCTACGGAGGCGGCACCGTCGGCCTCATGGGCGAGGTGGCAAAGACCCTCTGCTCCATCAACGGCCCGCAGTCTGTCCACGGCATCATCCCCGAGGCGCTGGTCAAGTACGAGCGCGACGGGACCTACCAGACCGTCAACGGCAACAACCAGGTCGTCCCCGAGGAGTCCGTCTACGGCCGGACCACGGTGGTCAAGGACATGCACACGCGCAAGAAGCTCATGGCCGAGGAGGTCTTTGCGGGCGGGCCGGGCAGCGGCTTCGTGGGGCTGAGCGGCGGGTTCGGCACCGTGGAGGAGATCTTCGAGACCACCACGTGGAACCAGCTCGGCATCCACAGCTGCGGCATCGTGCTGCTCAACATCGAGGGGTACTGGGACGGCATCGTGCAGTGGATGGAGCGGGCGGCGGGGGAGGGATTCGTCAAGCCCGCCAACAAGGACATTCTCGTTACCGCCGAGACGCCCGAGGGGGCCATCAAGGCGCTGCGCGAGTACAAGGTGTCGTCTGCCATCTACCAGCTGCAGTGGGGTAGCCAGTAGAGGGGCTTTTGACATTCTAGATCTTGGGTTTTTGGGACATTTTGGGCCACGTCAGGCGTTATTCGGTGAACCTTTTATAGTGATGACTCAACTCCATAGGATATAGACTGGCGGCGCTCCCCCAACGAATAGACGAACTGATGACCAAAGCAGTAATTACTGGTAAAAACCGACTGGACATGACGACCCATGAATGCTGCCTCTGCAGCGTTGTAATTGTACATGATCTATTTAGCTAGCAACCCGACGCCACATGAACCTCCCCTTGGTCGTCATCAGATCTAGCTGTCGACCTCCATGCCCTCACCCTCGGCCTCCTCTCCCCCGCCTTGGCTCTCGGCGACGCTCTCGATCCACGGCTGCACCTCGAACCCGTCGTACAGCTTGAAGGGCTCCACCTTCTTCTTGCCGTCCACGACCTCGATGCCCACCACGCCGACCGATGTGTTCTCCACCGTGAGCTCCTTGTCCTGCACCAGGCTCTCCTTGAGGGCCTTGAGCCCGTGCTTGACCAGCTCCTCCCTCGAGCAGTCGGCGAAGGCGTCGATGTTGCGCTCCAGGTACGTCCGGGCCATCTGGCTGCGCGCGCCGATGGCGAAGGCGAGCATCTCCTCCGTCATGCCCGAGGGCTGGAACTCGAACAGGTGGGGCCCGCGCTCGTCCACGCCCGCCACCAGCAGGCCGACGCCGTACGGCCGCTTGCCGTACATCTGGGTGTTGATCTGGGCCTTCTCGCCGATCATATCGACAAGCGAGCGGAGGGGGATGGCGCGGCCGTAGGTGAGTCGGTGGCCTAGGCACTGCTGCTTCATGAAGTTGGAGAGGACGCGGGCGTCGGAGGTGAGGCCGGCGATGGCGATGCCGGCGTGCTCGTCGATGGTGAACAGCTTCTTCTGGTACGAGGAGAGTTCCTCGGCGTTGCGCTGTACGAGGTAGAAAGGTTAGAAACGTCGTTGCCTTTCGCTGACATGGGCACCCAGCAGGCGATATGGAGGGGAATGCGGTCGTACCTTGACGGCGCAGAGCACGGCATGGGTCTTGCTGGCGATTCCGACAACGACTGAACCTTGCTTCACTGCCTCGGCGGCATATTCAATCTGGAATATTCGGCCCTGGGGCGAGCTTTGCGAGGGTTAGCTTGCTTGCGGGTGCTGGGCGGAGCTAGCGTAGGGAAGCGGGAGAGCTTGGGTGACGTACAATGTTACGGAATCGTTGTCGTAGTTGTTTCTGAACATGGTGAAGAGATCAGCTGCTCGGGCAGCGTCGCGTCAGATCGGGTCGGGGGAGCGGGCAGGAATGGAAATGGGGATAGGGTGGTTCGCTCTTTGGTGGTGGTTTTGGCGATGGCTGCTGCTGGAGGTCGGGATGGAGTTGAGGTGGTCGAGCACCAGGCAGCTCAAGCTTCGTCGCCTGGGTGCGCTGGGACCTGCAGCCTCCCGTTCTGCCGAGGATGTTCCGCGACACCGCTTACCTGATTGGTGAGCTTCCATGATGACATTGTTCGGTGGTGCTCATTGGTTCTCAATGGATGTTAGTTTCTTACCTTACTCTTGCAATGTGAATTTGAGATCCAGTGACGGTGGTAGGCAGTATACTCTGATTGTGTCTGTTCTATTTTGAAATTGGATTTTCAAAGGTTCTGGTTTGCTCAATTCGGCTGCTAAACTCTCTCAAGTTGCGGGTCAATACTGTAGATACATTCGGCCATGCATCACCGAAACCCTTGTCAAGCACGGGCATTCAACGAACCCTCATCAGCATGCCCTTTTGCCTGCATCGTAACTCATCACTGGTGACTGTATGGGCACCTCAAAAAGCTGCTTCTCCGAGGCCAGCGTCAACATCCCACGGCCTTGACTGAACTTTTAGCCTCAGCAAATGAAGAATGCAGCTTTCCACAGCCATCGCCCAGGTTGCTCGAACTCGGACTTGACTAATAAGTAAGCAATTGCGCGGTGTAAGAGGCAGAGAGCAATCAATTGCTCGAGTCAATTCTCGAGTCGAAACCTTTTTTTTTTTTTTTTTTTTTTTTTTTTTTGGCGCCGTCTCCCTCTTTTATATCCTCTCCCGATAGCCTTTCTCAGACTCACACATTGATCTAAAGTAGGCTAGCATTGGATGCGATTATGTTTCATGGATACCTTTTCTCGTTTGGCGCCAGTTTTGGGGGATCATGCGCTATGGCGGTTGTAGTGGGACCCTCAGTGTGGGTGACCATACCTAGGGGCTCAACTGAGGTTCATGACTTGTGAAAAGTCGTCTCTGCGCTTCCTCAACTGTATTAACCATCTCATCAACGAGCACCAACTCATTAATTGTGCCAATGCATCCTTCCGTCCGCAGAATTTGATACAGACCCGCCTCTGTATACATCTGATTTCTCCCATGCTCAGGCGCAGTCTCCGCCCGAGGAGACTCATCTACGCCTCGGGTCTCTCACAAATTCTTATCCCAAGCCAGAGGTCTCACGTCCATCGACCCTCAACACCGCAACCGAGATACCTAGTCAGAGTCCCATCGAGGGCGCTCTCACAGGAATCATGGCATATTCAATCCTCAGATAAACCGTCTCATCTTCCCGCCGTGGACGACACGATCTATGCTCTTTCTACGGCACAAGGCCGCGCTGGCATTGCGGTCATCCGGATCTCGGGGCCCTCATGTCTTGATGTAAGCATCTCCTCATTTGCATGTGACCTTGCTGACTCTGAATTGAAGGTCTATAAGGCACTGTGTCCGTCGAAACCGCTACCCAAGCCGAGGTATGCGACTGTGCGCTCTCTCTTTGACCCGCAGGCGACCGGAGACAAGCGCGCTGTCCTAGACTCGGAAGCCCTCCTCCTCTACTTCCCCAGCCCCAAAACTGTGACTGGAGAGGATGTACTAGAGCTGCATGTTCATGGTGGCCCGGCTACCGTGAAAGCGGTTCTTTCCGCCATCCCGCGGTGCGCTACGACGCGGACGCGGCGTATTCGATACGCCGAGCCTGGCGAGTTTACCAAGCGGGCGTTCTTCAACGACCGCCTTGATCTAGCTCAAATCGAGTCCTTGAGCGACACCCTGGCGGCTGAGACGGAGCAGCAACGTCGTGCAGCCGTGCGCGGCAACTCGGGTGCCCTTGGCCGACAATACGAGGCGTGGAGAGAGCAGCTGTTGCTCGCCCGCGGAGAGATCGAAGCCCTGATCGACTTTTCAGAGGATCAGCACTTTGACGAGTCCCAGGCAGAGCTGCTGCAGAATGTAACGTCCCAAGTTGCAAGGATGCTACACAGCATCGAGCTGCACGAGCAGGGGAGCCAGCGCAGCGAGCTCCTAAGGAACGGGATCCGGATCGCCCTGCTCGGCCCACCCAACGTCGGCAAGAGCTCGCTGATGAACCTCATCGTCGGGCGTGAGGCATCCATCGTATCCGGGGAGGCTGGCACGACGCGGGACATTGTCGAGGCCAGCCTCGACATCCGTGGCTATTTATGTTCGTTTGCGGACACGGCGGGGTTCCGGTCCATGGCCGGCGGGACGACGATCAACGGGGCTGGGGAGGGGCGTGGCGCAATTGGATCCGTGGAGGAGGAGGGGATACGGAGAGCGAAGCAAAAGGCCCAGGACTCGGACCTGGTCATCGTGCTCGCATCCGTGGAGGAAGGCCCCGACGGGGAGCGATTCCTCCAGTACGACGACGAGACGCTCGACCTCGCGGCGGGGGCAGACGACTGCCTCGTCGTGGTGAACAAGCGTGACGCGATCGGCGCGGAGGATTTCGCGACGCTCGTACGGGACTTTCGACTGATACTCGAGGCGAGGGCCCCCAAGCTAGGGGCGGCTGAGCTCATGTCCATCTCGTGTAAAGAGGCTCAGACGCTGGCTACCCGGCACAAGGATCCGGGCGGCATCCAGGCGGTCGTGGACAGCCTCTTGGGGTCCTTTGAGAGGATGACGTCCATGCCGGTGGATCTGCAGGACTTGCTGGGCGTGACGGAGCGGCAGCGGCAGCTGCTGGTCAAGTGCCGGCGTCACCTGGAGGACTTTATGGACGAGGCGACGCCCCGGGAGGAGGAGGAGGAGGGCGCGGATGCTGACACGGTCCTCGCGGCGGAGTATCTGCGCTATGCGGCGGATTGTCTCGCGAGGATCACGGGGCGGGGGGAGTCTGGGGACGTGGAGGATGTGCTGGGGGTCATCTTTGAGAAGTAAGTTCTGACAAGCATCCCGAGATCCCGTATTCTGTGCCACCCCAATTGTATGCTGACTATTTTGATGTTTTTTAGGTTCTGTGTGGGGAAGTAATAAGAGCGGAGGTCTGAAGGATGCAAAGGAGTTTATCAGGAATGATTCTATACCCAGTTCTAAATCTAAAAACGCCGCCCAATGCAAGTATAGGAAATAAAATAGAGAGAAAATCTAAATCTAATCCCAAAAAGGAGCGAATAGACCACCGGGGTTTGATATCGCCATCCAAGAATAGAACAAAGGAATGAAACCCAGAAAAGATGCTGAAGGGAATTAAGGAGAGGTTGCTTTTCGCTTTCCGATGCAATGCTGCGCCATGCTTCCATCTCTTTCCAACTCCCGCGCTATGCCCGATGCTGATGCTGATGCCAATTATATCCAAATGCTATGCCATGAAGATGCAATATGCAGAATGCCCTTAACTCCGTCCCAATGCCATGCAGAGAAAGGAAAAAAGAAATGCTGGAAAATGGTTCCGAACGCCCCATCCATGCTGAATGCTATGCTTTTTTGCGCTGCCGCTGAATTCTTGTATGCTGAAAATTGATCGAATAATTTGCCCAATGTCCATTACTCCTCGTCGTCGTTGGGACCGTTGTAGCCGGAGCGGCCCTTGTCACCCTGGGAGTCGTCATCGCTGGGGCCATTGTAGCCGGAGCGGCCAAAGTTGGTCTCGGGGCCGTTGTATCCGGAGCGGCCCGAGTCGGAGTCGTCGCCGTCCTTGTTGTAGCCGCTGCGGCCAAAGGAGCGGGTGGAGGGGGCAAAGGTGAGGGTGAAGGCAGCCATTGTAGTAGATTGTGAGGAAGTAGAGATTACTTGTAAGGGTGAGATAGTTTGTTTTGGGTCGAGATTTGTGGTGGTGAAGTTGTTGTGAGTGTAAGTTGTAGTGTGAGGCTGTCTAAGTGAAGCTGTTGATGTGAATGATGATGATGATGAAAGCCCAAACTCCGGGAGATGCCTCGAAGTTATATAGAAAAGCCGACACATGGCAAAACAACAACAAAAACGAGGCAATGTAAGGCGCTCGGTGGGTGTTCCGTAGGGGAAAGGGCACGGCTGACGCCTAATCGTGTCGCATCGTGGACCGAATGCGCCGCCATGATGATCCCGCCCACGCAATCCACCACCACCACCACCACCACCATTTTTCCTTTCCAAACTAAGAAACAACCGACCCATCTGCATGTCAAAAAAGAACGGGAACCTTCCCCCCCCCCCCCTGCTCTAAGCGGTCATAGAAGGTACCGGGTCCAACTGCGCCATGTCGCCGAGCTGACAGGGGTATGCTCTGAGCCGTGAGTGGTTCCCCGGGACATCATAGGGCTGAGGAGAGTATTAACAGACGAGTCAGCCTCTTTCCCTGGGGGGGGGCGCGATATCAGCCACCACCAGCCGCGGAGCCGTTGGGGGAACGTTCTTTTTTGGTGGGGGGCGTATTATTTTGCCCAGAACAGGGACGGGCTTTGGTGGTTCTTTGCTTACGGGGGAGCAGGGACATCAGCCACAGCCCCCGAAAGGACCCTTGTCCTTGTAGGACTCATGGACTTGCCCACAGACCTTCGGACAGGGACTCTTGGGATTTGTTTCGCCGGCTGTATCACGGAGGTGACGGAGGTCAAGAGTCGGGACATTCGGGGGCCGTTCTGGTTGGAGCGCGCAGTCGAGCCGTAACTGGATGGGGGGTCGTATCTAGATTCAATAGGTGCCGTTCCAACGCTCCGGTACCTAGAGATTTGGCAACGTCATCCACACGGTACATGTGATTGCGTGTTTCCCGATGTTTCCGTTGGAATTTTGAATCAAATTTGGAATCCAGTTCAAGCCTTCTCGTATCAAACATTCCTCAGTCTATTGATTTCTCGCATTTCGTATGAACCGTTTGATCACCATGCCCGCATAAATTAATAGAAACCTCCCCTTGCATGCCCGGTTTTTTCCCTCTCTGGGCGATGCTGCTGATTCCATTCGCTCCCGTGCTGGAAATGGCGGCTGCGGGCTGAAAAGCCATGACGCGACTTGCCCGTTGGCGTGCATCGGTCAAGCCCGTCGGTGATCCGCTAGAAGCCGCCAACTGCACTAAGATAAGTTGACAGAATAATGACACACTTTTGGTGAGAAAAATCACACAATGTGCACAGTTAATTTTGACATGTTCTCCATCCACTGTGGAGTTGCTCCCCGGATTTGCACCTCAAAAACATCGCCGAGACTCTCATCGTCTACACCGTCCGCCTTTCTCACCAGCATCGTCTTGGCCGAGTCCAGGATATCGTGACTCATTCTCACAATCAGTCTCAGTCAGCCGTAGGCGAAAATTCGTTTTTTTCCTCACATCTATGCTGTCAATACTATGGACCCTTGCTATCTGTTGCAGGTGCAATGGAACGTGACGTTGAGAAATGCACCCCTGACATGTGTCCCCGGCGACAATCGCTTCCGGGCCATGGCGATGACATGAGCAACCTGTTCTCGGCCGAGTCTTATCCCCCCATTGGGTCGGGAGTTTCTCGTCCCGGAACGACACCCCTTTCCCGCCCTGTCATCACGGGCCTCCCGGCGCCACGGGCCCTAATTTCTGAGCCATGTTCATGGCCTGGCTTGAACTTGTTCTGAAGCCCCTTGACCGTGTAGACGCTGACCGAGATCTATGGTACCGCTCGCCATTGGCCGCCCAGCCGACAACCACTCTGCGCGGCTGTTGTGAAAGGGTCCGCTATGCCTGTTACGTGACCCTTGTCACAGCATGTTTCCTATCCAGTTCTCCCAATCACAGGCGTCACGTTTCATTCAAGGCATTGTTTTTTCCACAAGCGATAAAACAGCAGGGCGCCACAAATATCCCCAGGCAAGCCACATTTCCCACCAATGCCCCCATTTAAGCGCCTTAAAAATAGAAGCCCCTCATTCCATTGGTCGATTAGCGCGCTTCTCAGGCTGACCAAGCCCCCACACACCCCTGGCACCGCCTCAGCCATGTCCTTTCAAATCCAACCAAACAGGGAGCTTTCAATCACTTAGACGTCTGACAGGAGCTAGCAAAAATACAGTCACGAACCACGAGGCGTTCTTTTCAAAATCAGCCTTGCGACCCGCCCTGGATTTCCAGGCTTGACGAACTGTCTGTCTGCCCTGTCAGCTTCGGGCTGCCTCTGAGACAACGCCAGATCGCTTGTTTCTACCTGGTGCCTGGCGTCTGGTGTTTGTTTCGTTTCCCTTCCGCGCTCTGCCAGACCATGTACGTACCTCAGGTATGTACTTCCACCCGTGCCCCCCGTCTCGGGAAGGATCACATCGCCTGCTCACAGGGGGAGAGCCAGCCCTGAATAGGTGGGTTGTACCAATCGGCTTGTAGAACCTCATCTACAGTCCAGAATAGCAAGCCCGCTAGCCGGAATTTGTGCCGGGCTTGATAGAGTCGTTGATATGTTTCTAGCGCCGGTAGAATTGCCCTTCAGGTCTCAATCGCAGCTTACATCCACCGCCGACTGTTCCAGACCCGGAGCTGTATTGATGCCCTGTATCGATGCCATGATATTGCATCTTAATTCCTCCCTGCTATGATTCCCGCTGACGTTGACTCCTCATCGCTTCGTGCTTCCCCTTGGAACCATTTCGTGTTCGTCAACATTCCATCATCCCTCGGCCCTTCGTACAAGTCCCGCCGAAGGCTCTCCAGCAATGGCAGCCTGTCGATCCAGATTCCCACGCCGATCAGAGTCACCGATCTGCAGACATCAGGGCATTGATCTGCAGCCAGCCTTGCAAATGGGCTGCGGGCTGTCACACGTTACTCCCCCCCCATTAAAGTGAGACATGCACATCTGCCGAGGCTCAAGAGCCCCTGACTTGCCCAAAGAGGCAATTTGGCTCGACCCTACTGCCTACCACCCCCAAGCCTCCTCCAAAAGGATCCTTAGGCCCCCAACTGTCACATGGTTCAGGGAATGTGGAACGAGCCGCTGTTGGTTGCCTTGGCTGTTTTGACTCAAAAATTCCGAATCATATGTATCGAGTTTGACATGTTTTATCTATCACTTTACACACACCATACATGTCAGCCTTGAAAAGGCCACGAGGCATCAATCCCACTGTCTCACAGCTCGTCCCTCGCCGGCGCGGCAGCCTCATCGCTGGGGGGATCCTCCATAGCCATGATCTTGACCACGAGGCTGGTCCAGCCAGTGAAGTGCTGCGTGCGCTGCCCGGCTCCCGTGTCGGGGTTGTACTGCTCCCACGCGAAGCCCGTCTCCTCCCAGCTCTTGTACACCGTGTCCACCAGGTTCCTGCGCAGCCTGGAAAACAGGTCCCGCGCCTTTGCCTTGTAGGGGCCCTCCTGAGTGGCGACGTTCTAGGACTCGAGGTTAGCGATCGCGATTCTTATACTTTTGGGGGCCAATGTCTTACCCGGAGCTGAGACACGGCCAGGTAGTTGATGGGCATCCACACCGGGCTGCGCCAGTAGTTCTCGCCTGTGCCGTAAAACTCATCCTGCTTGCTCAGGCTGCGCAGGCCGTGGGGGCTGAAGAGGTGCTCCTCGTCGCCAATGAGGTCGAGGATCCTGCCTAGCTTGGGGTCGTCGGGCTTCATCAGGCCGACCAGGAAGGGGAACAGCGAGATGTAGCCCTTGTGGCAGACGAGCACGTGCTCCTCGAACTCGTCGATGGTCGCGTCGCAGTAGCAGCCCTGTTCCTCGGACCAGTGCAGGTCGTTCAGGTTGTGCTCGATCGCGTTGAGGTTCTTCCTGTACTCGTCCACGTCCTCGGCCATGCCCAGCGCGTCGGCGATGTTCATGAGCGACTTGGTCATGAGGCCGACCCACGACATGAGGTCGACGTGCAGCTCGCCCGGGTGAGGCGGCGAGGGCCGCGGGTAGTCGTCCAGGCCGCTCGTGAGGACGTGCGTCTCGGTGCGGCCCTTCCACCGGTAGGCCTCCCTGGAGGAGAACGCCTCGCGGTCGTACCCCTTTACGTCGCCGCGCTGCGTCTTGCGGAACCAGTCGTACTGGCGCCGGAGGAGAGGGTACAGGCTCCGCAGGTAGCTCTCGCCCAGCTCGAGGTTGTCGAGGTGGGCCGTCTGCAGCGGGTCGGCGCCCAGGATCTGCTCCTTTTCGACGGGCGCGGTGGTGCCGTTTGCCGCGCGGAGCCTCTCCATGAAGCCCTCGATGATGAGGAACAGGGTCGGCGGGTTGGCGTAGTGCGGGTACTGGACCTGGAACTCGGCGGGCACCTTGCTGCGGGCCTCGTGGCCGAGGATCTGCTCGCGGGCGATCCAGCCGTCGTCGTCCATGGTGTTGAACCAGCTCTTGACGATCTCGAGGGTCAGGTCCATGTCCCAGTCGGCGATGGGGACGAGGTGGAAGCCCTCATCCCAGAGGAAGCCACGCGGGAAGAACGGCCGGGACGGGACGCTCGTGAAGAGTTCATACGGCCCCTCGAGGTCCTGCTTCCTGCGGGCCATGGCCGCGGCCGCCTCCTCCCAGAAGCCCTCGTTCTCCTCCTCGTACTCGGGCGCGTAGGACCGGTCGATGATCTGGTGCCCGTGGAAGTAGCCGATGCCGCCGAGCAGGTTCGAGAACATGCTCTTGCCAAACTTCTTGTACTTGTCGGCGGTGAATGGCTCCTTGAGCTTGAAGATGCCCGCGAACCGCTCGTTGAAGGTCTCGGACGTCTTCTTGATCTCGGCCGTGACGTCCTCGGACGTGAGCTCCTTACCGCCCGAACCGGAAGAGAAGATGACGTCGAACTCAAAGGGGCCCTCGAACGTCTTCTCGACAATGTGCACGTTGCCCTTGCCGGGCTTGTGGGCCATGCGGTAAATCTGCCACGGCGGCGGCGGGTTCGACTGGTCGGCGCTCTCCTGCACGGGCTTGACGGCCTCCTGGAGCTGCCGGAACACGACCGGCTTGCCCTGCCAGGTGATCTCGGCGGGCACGTCGGAGCTCACGACGAGGGTGGTGTCCCCGTGGCGCTCCTTGAACTGCTCGTGGCCGCCCTTGGGGTGCTTTCCCTCGCCCTTGGTCACCAGGAGGGTGTAGTCGCCCAGCGCCTTGGAGCTGCCCTTGAGGGTGACGTCGTCGTCGAAGCCGAACTCGGTGCCCTCCCCTTGGACCTCGAGCTCGCCGTCGCCGTCCTGCGCGATGTAGTAGAAGAGCATCGTCTTGGTGTCCTTTGCGGCGTCCGCCCGCAGCTGGCCCTTGATCCGCGCAGCCCAGCTGCCTCCGTGGCTGCCGCCGGGGATCTTGACAAACGTGGTCGTCAGGTCGATCTTGTTGCCCTCATCATGGATCGTCTGAACGCCACCGACGCGCGCGTCATACTCATCCCACCCATACCCGTGGATGTCCTCCCCTTGCTCACACGTATACCGAAATCCTGAAATAACAACTTTAGCTTTTGATTTCCGAAGCACCCCTCCCCGAAACTCACCGTTCTGAATGTCGTGGTAGCCGTCTACCCTCCCCCACATGAGGCCCGTCCAAAGGCCATCTGGCGATCTCGGGCGCACGCCAAAGTACAGGTTGGACTTGTACGGGCCCCAGAACAGGCTCTGGTTGTTCTGCCGGCCAATCTCCGTGGTGAGCACTGACGCTGCTGCGCCCAGGAAGAGTGCCGCCACGGACACCCATTGGGCTATCCTGACCATCTTTTGGGGGAAAGATTTCTCTTTTTTTTTCTGCCTTCTCTTTTGAGTTTGTTGCAAAAAATTCAAAAGAGGCGACAATTCAGGTAGATTAAATAATGCGGTGCGGCATTCGTTCGCGCCAGACATGAAACTCTAGAGAACACGTTGAGCAACGATGAGGCAAGGCTGAAGCAGTTGATCTGGTGGGAGAGCTTTGGCCAATGGGGGAGCTTCACCAGCCACCGCCACTTTGAGCTGCGCCCCATCGGCGACTCCACTTTCAAAGAACCCTCTTCAGCCTCCTCCGAGTTTGGATGCCTTGTCGAAACTTTGCACCTCAGAATCTCTATTCAATCATACACACGAATCTCGTTGACAGAATCACCCAAGTGTAAAACACAATGAGCGACTCGCGCCGCAACCGCCGGCCAGACAGCCGCCAAATGTGGGACGAATCCGACCGCCGCGACCGTCGCGGAGGAGGTCCTCGCGACCGTGATAGGGACAATGACCGCGAGCGCAGAGGAGGAGGGTACAGAGACCGATCGCGAGACAGGAAGGGAGGACACAGGGACCGATCGCGGTCGCCGGACCGAAGACATAGGGACCGAGGTGGCGATAGGAACAGGCCGCGAGATAGGGGCGGGCGGTACAACGACGACCGGGACAGGAGGGACAGGCGCAGAGAGGATGGCGAGGACGGGCCTCCTCCGAGGCACCGTCGCGACGACGACAGGGACAGACGAGGTATGCATAGGCACTCGCCACCAAATTACGCACATATCCTAACTCATCCAGCGAAACCACGCCGCTCCGCCTCCCCATCATCACGCAGCCCCTCCCACGACACAACCCTCCCCACGCGCTCCCGCCCAGACGCAAAGCGCCCAGCTCCTCACATGTCCTTCAACGTCACCTCGCGCGAGGAGGATGCCGCTGAAGCAGGCGAAGTGTCAGACGAGAAGCAACCCGACAAGAAGAGCGGCGACGACGATGACGACGTCATGGAGGAAGGTGAAGAAGACGAGGACATGGCGGCGATGCAGGCCATGATGGGCTTTGGCGGGTTCGGCACCACAAAGAACAAAAAGGTGTCGGGGAACAATGCCGGCGCGATCCGGAAGGAGAAGAAGCTCGAGTACAGGCAGTACATGAACCGGCAGGGCGGATTCAACAGGCCTCTGAGTCCGTCGCGATGAGAGGTGATGGGGCTTGTAAAAGATTGGTTTTGGCTGCATGAGTTATGATATCCATCCAGAGAAGAGAAGAGGTCAGTATTGTTAATATGGGCGTTTTTAGAAGAATTCAGAATAGTCGATTCCTTATGATCAGCATGCTCCCCTTCATAAGTTCAAGTCTCGGTGTCATCTGAATAAACACCCATGGCCTCCAGAGAATAAGAATGATCCACAGATATCGTCAACGGACACCGCCAATGTCATCTCCGCTGTATGTACTAGTATAGACATTACGTATAGCGTGTGCAATACATACGAACGCAGCCCTTCCCCAGAAGAGTTCCCAACACCTTGATATGCATCTCGATTCAAACACCCGCCTCCCTCCTCATCCTCTATGCCTTTTCCTCCTCCTCTGCGGGCGCGCCATTTGTCGTCGTCGCCGCTGCGGGCGGTTGGCCGTCGTCTCCCGCGGGTGCTTCCTCCTCCTCCTTGGCTTCTTCCTTGGCCTCGTCCTTTGCTTCCTCCTTGGGCTCTTCTTTATTCTCTTCTGCATGGCTTGCACTCGCCTTTTCCCTTCTCCTCCTCCGTAACCTCCTCTCTTCCTCGGCCGTTTGTCTCCTCGCCTTGCGGAGGGTCTCTCTCCTCTCAGGATCGTTCTCGTCGGCGCCGTCCCCACCACGCATGCCCTGCAAGAGAGCAGCAGCTCGATCCGCGACGTCGTCTCCGCCTTCACGTGGTGATGAGAGGCCAGGGCTGAGCGTGTTTCCATCCTCGTCGATCGCAGGCTCCTTGTTCTTCAGACCAACCTCCACCTCGGGGATCTCGTTGAGGTCGGGAATCTTCTGTCCTGACGCGACGCGCACCTGGTGCCGGTCCTTGAGCCTCGCTCGCCGTCTTCGGTCCCTCTGGTCCCGAGCCTGGGGCGCGGCCGCACGCAGCTTCTCCAGCAGAGAGTCCATGGCGCCCGTGTTGGACGGGGAAGTCGGGCCGGCCTCGGCAGTGGCGTTGTTGATCTTGAGCTGGGCGTGCTTGCGCTTCATCGAAGCCTCGTTGCGCCTCCTCGTCTCCTCCACTTGCACGTTCTTCTCCCGCGACTTCTTCCACTCGCCCACGAACAGCGCCAGCTTGGCAAAGAAGTCCCTTCGGGCACTGTCGTCCGCTGGGTCTTCGCCGTAGAACACCATGATGTCCTTGTATGTCCGCATCATCTCCTCCAGGTACAGCTCCATCTGCTCGGCCTTCCTCCTCGCGTCCTTCATGATCCGCTGCACGACTTGGCTGACCCGGTCTTGAGGGTGGAACTTCTTGGGGTCGCTCAGGTTGCCCGAATCCAAAGACATCTGGATGTTTCGGATGTTGTCAATGTACTTCTTGGCGTCCGCCTGGAGCTGCTCAATGTTGATCTTCTGCACCGTCATTACGCCGTTGATGTCATCTGCAAAACCCTCCCACTCGGGGTACTGGTTCCGAACAATGCGCTCCACGAGATCGGCCAGCGTCGACTCGTTCTTGTCATCCTTGACCATGCCCAGTCTAGCCAGAGAGCTGAGCTTGAAACCACGCGCCTGCTTGTTGGCGTCGTTCATGTAGTTGCCGATATCCAAAATGAGACCGAGAACGTTCATTAGGGAAACAGAATCGCGGAGCGACTCCGAAACCGTGACAACCTGCCGGACCTTTTCGTTGATCTCGTCGTACTCCTGCTCAAAGCTTCTAGTGAGAGCAAGGGCCCTCATTCGACTCTTCCAATAATGATGTAGCTCAAACGCCGTGTACAGATAGAGCTGATCTTGTCGCGTCAGCTCCGAAGGATCCTGCTCGCGCGCCTGGCTCTTGGCCTCGGGCCCTGTCCAGTCTTTGCTGTAAGGCGCCATCTGCTTGGATGTATTATCTGGTATGTTGCACAAGTCGTCCTTCTGTAGGAAATCCATCACGACAGGGTTGTCTAGAATGTCTGTATCGCAGTGAATAATCATCTGCACCACCTTATCAACAGAATGCTGGGAGAACTTGGCAAAAGCAATTTCTGGACGCTATTAGTATCCCGGCAACCCACGACCAAGCACAGGACTTACCATAAGCCTTCCGAAGATCGGAAGAAATGATTTGCTTCTTATCATCCTTCTTAGAGCTTCCCATGCCAATCTTCTTGATCTCCTTAGCCATAAACAGCTTCTCGACCTCGTCCAAGATGCCCTTCTTGCTGAGCTCTTGGTACTTCTCTTCTCGCGCTTCGGCGGAGGGCGTGTGGGCTGCCCAGTGACTGGTCTCGGGAGCGTCGACCTTGTCCCAATGCAGGGCCTTGAGCTTCTTCTTGGGACGCACAACTGGGAGGCCAATGCCTGGAGCGCCTGCAAATGCGGGCTGCCGAGACAAGAAGTGACCAGACATGGCGCCAGGTAGCGGAGGAGGAGGGGGCGGTGGCATACCTCCCGCACTGGGCAGAGGTGGAGGAGGTGGTGGTGGTGGCGGTCCTCCAGCTGCGGATGCCGGCGACAGCATGCCAGGCAGGGGCGGAGGCGCTCCGGGTATTTGCCCGGGCATAGGTGGAGGGGGTGGCGGCGGAGGAGCCCCGGGAATCTGGCCCGGCATGGGCGGAGGTGGTGGAGGGGGTGGTGGAGCCCCGGGTATTTGACTGGGCATCGGGGGCGGCGGAGGAGGCGGCGGCGGCGGCGGTGCGCCAGCAGCACCGGTGACTTCGATCTTGGGGGTTTCGCCCTCGGCAGGCGGGGTGATGGGCGACGAAGCGTCCATGCTCGGGCCGGTAGTAGCCTCGCCATCTTCAGAGTCGCTGGCATCGTACTTCTTGACCTTGGAGCCAATCTCGCCGAGCAAGCCGGCCTGGTGCTTCGGATCGATGGTGGGCCGCTTCATCTCGATGATCCTCGGCTTCTCGTAGACGACGCCCTCTTCGCCCTCAGTCTCGTCGCCTTCGTCAATAGCAGCGCCGTCCGAGCGCATCTTGATAGGCTTGCGAGGAATCTTGGTGTTCCGTGTGATGCTGCCCAGGACGCTGTTGGTAAAGTCTCTAGGTGGTGTTCCGCCACCAACGGGCGTCATAGGCTCTCCGTCCATCTCCTCGCGCAGAGCACGAAGACGGTCAGAGGGGCCAACAGCGTCGCCCCATACGCGGCCCTCGAGCTTGTACTGTGTCTTTTGCCTCTCGATCTGCATCTGCAGCCGGTCCATGAGGCGATCCCGGTCCAGAATGCCCTGCATACGCGAAGGGTCCTCACTGGTGGCAGCTTTGCTGTTGGAGCTGCTCTTCGCGGCCTTGGAGGCGGCGACATCCTGGGCGTCACGAAGCATGAGGTATAGCTCTCTGGTTTCCAGCTCGTAACGCTGGGCTTCCTTGGCTCGCATAGTCTGCATGCTATCCAATTCGGCCTTGAGCCCATCCGCCTGCCGCCTCTGAGCGTCGATAAAACGAGCCTGCTCGTCGAGCTGCCGCTGCATCTTGGCAACCAGCCCATCGGCGCCAAGCTCGAGCCTCGCCTTCATCTCATCGCGCTCCGCCATGGCGGCCTCGGCGATCTGCCGCGACTCGAGCGACTCATCCTGTGCTTGTCTGGCTTCCGAGTCTGTGTGCAGCTTGTCGAGCAGGCTCTGGACGGTGAAGTTGAGACTCTGCTTCAAGTCCATGTTTGGCAGCCGCCGGTCCATGGCGACGTAGCTCAGCATGGAGTCGACCAGCTGGAACATGCGCAACCGCTCCTCGCCATCGTTCGCCCGGATGAGCATGAGATGCTGGAGAGCCGAGACGAAGTAATCCTGGGTCTTGGTCCCCAGGAGACGCTGCTGGATAGCATCTGCGATCTGGACGGGGTCGTTGAGATCTTTGACCTCTCCCTCGACGTTGTCCTTGATGCTGCTATTCTCTCGCTCGAGCATATCCTCATAGTCAATGGCTTCGTTGGTGCGGAACCGCTCGATCTGCTTGTCCAAGAGCTCATACTGGAACTCCTCCATCTTTGTCAATATCCGCTTGATGCCGCATGCCGTAAACTGGGCCCGGATGTGCACTCGGAGCTCCAGATCCCTCTCCGGGGTGTCGATAAACATGTTGACGAGTATCATGGTCGCGACGGCGTATTCCATGAGCAGGTTCTCCATGCCAATACCGCCGGTCCTCAACTCCTCGCTCGCGCCAACCAGGCTGCCCATCTTGCCGCGGCCATCGATAGTGACCTCCACCAGGCGCATCCAGGAGTCGAAACGGCCGTTCTCTCCCTGCTGCGCCCTGACCTCGTCCAGGGCCTGGATGACCTTGAGATGGCCGTCGCCATTCTCGCCCCAGGAACACAGGAACGTGATGATTTCGCTGACAAGCTTTCGTGTGGTGAGGCGAGGAGATATGAGGGAGGTGGCCAAGGCGACAATGACCTTTTGGTGGATCAAGGCATCGTCGGCGCCAAACTTGTTGTTCATGAGCGCCTTGACGCACTTGATGATGTCGTACTCGCGGTCGAGGTTCTTGTCGATGCGGTTGTTGTCCTGGGCGGGCCCCTGTGCTGTCTTGCGGTTGATCTTAAGAAGCAAGGTCATCAGGGCGACCTGTCCCTGACATTCGACGAATCTCTTAACCCAGCCGATCTGCTGGGTCCTCAGGTTGACCTCGAGGCTCCCCATGCCCTTGGTATCGAGTCGGTCCTCCATAACGCGCCGCACGTACCATTCGGGGGTGCCCTCCTCGTCCGAGTAGGTGGTGATGTCGGGGGCCGCAAACTGGTTCGGCCGTGCCGTCTGCCGGCGCTTCTGCTCGCCCTGCCACTCTGTGAGTCGGTCCTGGTAGAGAAGCGTCCACTTCTTCTGGGCCGGGTAGGCCATCATCTGCCTCCTGGCCTGCTCGGGTAGGTTGTGCCATCCTCGCTTCTGCATGAGCTGCATGAACATCTGCTCGACGATGTTGTCGTCGTCCGGCTTGGGGAAGTAGAAGCCGTCGTGCCCGTTCGGGCCGGGGCCGGGAAACTTGGTGTACCGGTGCGAGTCGCGGTTCGAGTGCTGCGAGGGAGCGTAGGAGCTCTGGGAGGACGCACTGGGCAGTGCTGTGTTCGGTGAGCGCGATATCCTAACATCGTTCTGTCCTGGATTACCTGAGTAGAGGCTGAGATTATCGGCCGAGCCCCGGGCGTTGGAAGACATGTACGAGTCGTATCGGGCATTGGGCGGGTTTAGCGAGCTCCCCCTGGGGGGCCCCCATTGCTGGTACTGGGCCTGCCGCCCCGTGGAAGCCATGGTGACGTTGCCGTAGCTGCTGGCAGTTTGGCGCCCGGGAGAGTGCGTGCCGGACTGGCTCGTGTTCGGATCCCAGCTCGGGTACTGGTGAAAGTCCAAGCCGTTCTTGTTGAGGTGGTGAGGAAGGGGCTCGCGCCGCACCGGCATCTGCTCGCCCTTGGGCAGGTACTCGACGGGGATCGGAGAGCGGGAGCCGCTGGGGACGCTGTCGTAGGGGATGGAAGTTATCACACCGGCCATCTGGTTGATGCCGCCGTCGGGGGAGCCGGGGCGGTCGATGGAGACGGCCGACGACTCTCGCTTGTGGCGCGAGGAGCGGAAGCTGGCGGCATCATCTGTGGGGTATCTGGAATCCTCCGTGTATCGCTTGTCTTTGTGCTTACTGCGGGAGAAGATGGACCTGCCGCCAGAGGACTGCCTCGACTTGTCGGCGGACGACATGGCGGAGGCGGTGGGCAGGGGCGGTCGTAGCCGCGGCCGTGGTTGAGAGTCGCTTGAATTAGCCGCGATCGTTGTTCGAGATTATTAATGATGTTTATTTTGTTGTTTGTCGTCGTCGCAAATGGGGAAAGCCGGAGGGGCGATCGAATGGATGATTTGAAAGGACGACGACCGCAAAGGAGAGCTTGCGGTGACGGCTACCAAGTGAAACACGTGAAGAAGGCGATGTGCTGGCCCAGGGCCGCTCGCTTCATGGGGGGCACGATTTGTCGCAGTCCAGAGGCGACGCTGTCAAGGTCTCGAATGATGGGCGATGACGATCCCCGACGAAGGAGCGAGGAGGGGGGGTAAGTTCTCGGACTCGAATCGGCGGAAGTGTTTTAGGCTTGAAACCTTGACTGGTCGCGGGAGGGTGGGATGCTCGATATTCGTAGCGAGGGCGGTTTCGCAGTTGCGGAGGAGAGACGGAGTGAAAGAGAGAGACGCAGCAAGGGCCCTGGGGGGGGAGCGGGCTTGGGTCGTGGTGTTTCGACGGATGTCCCCTAGACCGATGCTGCAAAAGACCTGGAGTTGGGGTTGACTTAATACTGCGCAGTAAGGAGCGTGGGCACTCGGCACCGGGAGCTGGCAATAGCACGTAAGAGCCAGACGGGGATGAATCGGTCTGGTCTCTTTTGAGGTTTTGGGTCGTCTAATGCGTATGGGTCAGGGATGTCTCTTCTTGTAAAGGTCAAGACAAAGGTCCAAGGGTCACAAGCCAAGATGGATGCGGATTGGCTTGGACGACTATGGGGAGATGACGGGTCCAATTGGCTAGCCGCCGCTTGGAGCGCTGAATGTGGGTGCTGACTGGGCGCTGGAGGGGGTGGACTCTACAGGGAGAACAGGGGGCTCTCTTATTGGCACCAGGGGATCTATCAGGGGAAGTGGGCACGGCGGAAGAGAGGACGCGACGCTCGTTGTCTACCTGCCTTGGTTTCTTTCGTATTCGCAGAGACAAATCTAAGGAGCTCTTCAGTTGTTCATAACCTGATGCAGAAGCGGAAGTGTCGGTGATTAGTTCGGCCAGGTAGTGCAAATAATCAGTTACGATGTTGCTCTGCGTATCAAACCAGAGCCGGCTGCAGGGGTGTGTTCCTTTCCAGAACGCCCAGAGAATGACCCCTGCCAGCACAGAAACCCAAAGAAAGTCCGAGGTTGTTGTCAGAGAGCCTGAACACCGTGCCGGATACTTGGGGGGATAAGACAGAAGCTTATACCCGCTTATTCTTTGGACCCCGAATTGTGTCGCGTGGCTTTGCATCGCTGACTGTGGTCGTGGTGAGTTGTATTTGGGTGGAGTGGAGTCAGCCTGGAGATGCTGGTTGCATGGACACTGTGAGGACTTGCATGGGCCCAGGGCAAACACCTCCATCAGTTGCAGGACACAATTTCTATGCTTCCAACCTTGTAAAAGGGTTCTTGCGACGATCTTTGTCTAGACTTTTGTGTGCTTGGCTATTTTCGGGACTTGATCACCCGAATCTGCGCTGTCTTTGTTGTGCAACTGTCATCTCTTGGCTCCCGTCAACTAAAATAACCGTCACAGGATAACCTCCATGGTAGACTTCCGCATTACTTCGGCTTGTGATTCCCATCAGCCTCAATACCAAGTGTAGCCAGTTCCTTCCCGCCTCTCCATCCTTAAGCGAGGCCGGCTGTCTCAAACACTCCATTCCATCTCCCTCCCCCGAATTGCCCCCCAGACAATGTCTCTGCGGCCCGCTTCTCAACCCCCCCGGTCACATCTTGCCGGCCGTCCACCCGGGCGGGAACCCCCTAACGTTAGCGGGTGGTTCGGCGTCGTCACAGCCTGTGGCTTGTGCATGACAGCCAACGCCACGTTTGTTTGCCTGCAGCCTCGTCCAACCCTCTCTGGATAGGCTCGGCATTGGATTCATCACATACCAAACTCGGTGGTTTCTCTCGCGGGAAGCGGCATTCGTCTTTGTCCTCCCGCGATTCTAGCCTGACTCCCTGTCTTGCGGCTGTACGCAGAAACCGAAACTCGCTTGGATTTTGCGCTCGACTCGGAAGCCGAACATGGGAGCCACCATGTCAGTGATCAAGGTAAACGAACTTGGACGCGCATCATGACGGGCCCCCCCTCCGACCTCAGACCATCGCATCAGCAGCGCTAACACGGATTTATAGACCCTCATCGTCCCCGCCGTCATCTCCCTCCTCCTCTTCGTCCTCTTCACATACGTCCTCATCCCCATCTGGCGCCGCTACGCCCGCTACAGCCAGTACCTCCCTCTCGACTCCCTCTCATCCCAGACCTCGTCCCTCTGGGAGCGCATAACGTCCCGCGTCACCGCCTGGCGCTCGAATCGAGACGTCGCCTTTGCCTCGGACCCGGGATCCGATGACGAGCTCGACGATGAGGATGGGGAAGAGCTCGGCCACGTCGACGAGGCTACCTGGCGCCAGATGGAGGCCGACACGCGTGCGGCTCGCCCGGACAACACCAGGAGGCTGAGTAGAGAGTGAGCATTCTTTTCATGTCCCTACAGCAATTCGTTCCGGGGGCCCCAGTTGTTGCTGACAGGATGTTGCCGCAGTCTCGAGGAGGGATTCAGAGACGACAGCGACGATGAGCCAGACCGGTTGACGAGGCACAATGTTAGACTATGATCCAGATCAGCCGTCACCTTTCAAATAATGAACTCATGATCAAACACACAAAAGCCGATCATCTCCAAGAACTGGCGTGCATGGAACACACTCGTCCCGCAACGTCATCATAATCCACATGATTCTACGGTCTGATGTGAGCCAGAAGGACTGTGTCAAATCAACCACTCAATTCCCATTCTGCATATCATTCTACTCCTGTATCGAGTTTGTCACAACATTCCCTGCCCTCATTCGTATTCAATGCCGCTGTAATAATGTCGCTGGTTAATTCAAAGTTCCAAGCACAACTCAACCCACCACACAACGATTTCCGCATCCAAGTCTGTGCCTCAGGCCAAGCTTCCCCAGCGAGTTGTTGACTTGATTCTCAGCTCCGGTCAGTATCAGGTCGTGCTCCGACGGTCTCTGGAAACCTAGCTGGCCTGCGCCTGGCTCTGTGCGGCCTGGTTGTTCTGGCTCTGTCCGGCCTGGTTGTTCTGGCTCTGTCCGTCCTGGTTGTTCTGGCCCTGTCCATCTGAGGTGTTCGGGCCCGGTCCCCTGGAGCTTTCCTTAGAATCCCTGAATATTATTGCCAGTGCTCGAAAATTTCTGATCACCTTCGCCATGTATATGTCGGCGTGGCGGTTCACCTTCGCCTGGTGTTTGTCGCAACGACGATAGTGAAAGCTCTCACACATTTCCTAAATGAATCTGACAGGCAAAGGATAGTTGGGGTGCTCGTCCAACATGGTCCGGTAATGCTTGGCCTTCTGCTCCGAGCGCTCAAGTGGCGTGCGGAGTCCCCTGCCTTCCGGGCTGTCGCAAAATTCGCAAACCGTGTCAAGGGCAACAGCATCTACGCGTCGAAAGAGTACTGGGCGAGGACTGACTGTGGGAACGGATATGTGATGACATTCGTGTCGTATGGGGATGCAGTCGGGCATTGGGCACCGGCCAATATTCCAGCAGCTCCTTTGAAGACTCTGCGCGTAGTTGTAGAGGCACGTGTGACCAAAAGAATGGCCACAGGGGAGAAAAGCCTCGGTCTCTCGATTGGAGCCCTCCTGGTACTCCCCCGGGTGCGGATTCGCATAATGGACACCGCAAAAACGGCATCCCCGGGGACCTACGTCAGGGAATCTCAGGATCATTGGGTCCGCTTGCTCCCCGGGGAGAGGAATTGCCGGGACCCGAGGATTTATTTGTGGCTGGTGGTTTGATGGGCCAGCTGACGGAGGTTGGCCCTGATTGTTGTCGACGACAGGCTCGATGGTGTCGTCTTGATTGTTGTCGGCGTGGTCCGGTGTCAAAAGGACCTCCTGGCCAGGGTGGCTTTCGCGTCGAGGATCGGCGGGTTCGACGGGCGCGACGTTGAGCTCAGGCGCCTTCCCCCGGCCTCGAGACGGACTGCCAGCGCGGCGTGGCCATCGCCACCGCCTCTCCGAACGTTGTGGCTCGGGTTGTTGGTTCGCGTCAATGTTGGGTACTTGGCGAGCATTCTTGCGTCTGCCGAACCGGGAGAAGAAAGAAGGCATGATGATTTGTAACGCCTCGTGGGCCGGAGATGGACGCTCATAGCGAGAGAGAGACGCAGCCTGGACTGCCTGAAGAAGCTGGGTTCTTGAGTGTGTGAAGTGGAGTGTGAAGTGTAGCAAAGATGCAGAGCAACGAGGGTCCAAGATGATCAGCGAAGGAAGGGGATGATGAATGCCGGTGTGACGGTGGCGGGGTAGTGAAGTGTTGGGTAATGGATGGTGTAGTGATGAGTTGCGTAGACTTTGGATGTTGAAGAAGAGAGTGTTTTTGGAAGAGAAATGAGTTGGGGGGAGATGGGTTTGTTTTGATCCCGGGTTCGGTCTCCTTCTTTCTTTCCATTCCATGCTGCATTCGGTGCCAATGGAAGGACTTGAGGAGTAGCATGGCTTCGCGGCAGGAGTATCTACTACTTTGTCGAGTCGTATTCGAGTCCGTATTAGAGCCCTCTTCTAAGGAAGGCCAGAACTGTGTAAGTCAACGAAGGCACCATGACACTCGTTTCTCACTTCTAGGTGGACAGATACGCAGCAGTTCGTGAATAATAAAGTCAAGGATAAACACCAAACTAATTCATTTCTATAATAGATCCAGAAATTATGTGCCGAGAAACAGCACACGTAATCATGTGCTTGTTCCAGTCGATATTGTCATTGTCTCGAGTTATCTACTCTCAGCTCGTGCTGTAAGTGGCCAGGCACCTTCCTCTAAAATAGGCAATATCGGACCCCACCAACCCTCCGACTTCCAATCTCAACATCAACATCACCACTTGCCATCCTATCACCACATCTTTCTCGCCTTCAATTTTACATCATCCAATTGATATCCAGGCAGCAGCCATGAGGTTCCGCACCGAGCTGAAAAACATCCGCACGTTCGCAAGTAAGTCCCACCAAAGCCCCTCTTCCTTCTCGCCACCGTGAGTCTGACCTGCATCTCTACAGAACTCACAGCAGCACTTGGCTCCCTTGAGAAAATCGCCTGGCTGCGCCTGAGCGATGACACGGCGCGCTTCACCGTCATCCCAGACATGGGGTCGCAAGTCTGGGCGTGAGCCTTTCCTCACCATTTCGCGCACATGTGACTAACGGAATCATCCAGATCTCTTGCCATGGACTTCATCTTTGACAGCTACCACATCCAATCCGCCGAGGCAGGCAACACCATCAACCTCGAGCTCCCCCTCCTTCCCCTCCAGCGCGCCCTCAAGTCCGCGCTGAGCAGCATCTCCGCCTCCCTCCGCCTCACCAAGAAGGACGGCCTGCCCGTCCTCTCCATGACCATCACGACCACCACAACCGCCGCCGGCAGCAACCCCCCCAACGCGCCTGGCGGGGTCAAGCCCTTGGGGGCAGGTACTTCCGCCGCTGCAGGTGCTGACGACCCCTTTGACGACGACGACATGATGTTCCAGCCCGAGAACCTCGAGACGTCGCTGAGGAGGGAGCACGAGAAGATCATCACCCAGGACATCCCCGTGCGGGTCCTCCACCCGGAGACGGTAGAGACCATCATGCAGCCCCGGGTGCGCGAGCCAGACGTGCACATCCAGCTGCCTCCCCTCCTCCAGCTCAAGGCCATCTCCGACCGCTTCACCAAGCTCGCCATGGCCTCCGGCTCTGGCTCTTCCACGGCCGCCAAGTCGCCGAAGCTAGAGCTCAGCGCCAACATGCACGGCGGCCTGCGCCTGCGGATCGCCACTGAGACGACTGACATCTGCAGCGTCTGGTCCAACCTCGAGAATCCTGAGCTTGACCCGGCTCAGCTTGATTGCCCCGTCGAAGAGCACCCTAGCACCAAGTTCCGAGAGGACGGTCCGGATCGTTGGGCGACCGTTCGTGTCGATGGCAAGGACTGGAGTCGTGTGCTTAGTGTTGGTCGATTGGAAGGCAGGGTGATCGCCTGCTTTGCCGATGACCACGCTTTGATCCTCTACGTCTACGTACCCCAATACGATGATGCTGCAGCAGATGATTCTGTTGTAACGGTATGCTCTTCTCTTGTTCTCTCCTCTTTTTCTCTCCTTGGCTACCATTCCTAACGACTGGCAGTACTACGTTCAATCTTACAGTTCTTGACCTCATATCCAGAGGGATGGTTTGATTTGTTGTTGGGCGTTATAGGTAGCAAAAACTAGCCCCGGGTCTTGTGTCAAAGTAATCATGGAGTTGGGCAGGATATAATTGGTGTTAGCGATGGCCGCAGAAAATACCATCTGGTCGTACCGCATATGAACGGATGCTCATGAGAATTGAATCTTCAACGCATTATCGTTTCCACATCCGCTATCCGTGTAGTGACTCGGAGGTACACCACGATCTCTAATCTCTGCCTAATCCAAAATATTACAAGTCAAAAGTCCTCCTCCTCTCTTGTTGAGTGTACAGCTGATGAGTTGCAACCACCAACGGCTCAGCTCATACCCAGGTGCCTCAGCACCGTATTACAAAAATGCAACAATAGTCTATTATACAGATTGCTTTGTCCCAGACACAAACCCCCGAAAAACGCCCGGAAAACAACTCATCGGTGCATAGACCGACAGAGATCACCAAGCCCCCGTATTACAATTCTTTTTCTTATTTGGCCATGACGTCGACGTAGCGGCCACTCTTGCGTGCCTTCTTCTGGCCGGCCTTGCGCGGCGCGGCACTCAGCAAATCATCGATGCTGCTGGCGTTGCTCATGCTCGTGGCAGGTCGGCTGGGCGGTGCGCTGGGCGGACCAATGCTGCTATTGGAGACAGAGCGGGCCATCAGAGGCGGCGCAAGGCCCAGGCTCTCTGTGGACGATTGCTTCGTCAGCTCTGGGGTACCAGCCCGCATCTTTGGAGGCATGAGTGGCGGCGGCGCACTGTTGCTCGTGACCAGCGGTGGTGGAGGAGTCGCCGAAGGAGGGGGAGGTGTTCCCGAGACAGAGCGAGGGCCAGCCCTGGGAGGAGGAGGCGTGGCCGTCTTGGCGGGTGTGTTCTCGGCCCCAGGCTTCTTGTTGACCCATCGCTTGAGCTCAGGGTCGTACACGAAGCTGCTGGCCTCTCCCAGCTTGGCTCGAATAGGCTTGCCGGGCGACGATTCACCAGGCGAAGGCTCGGCCACCTTCTTGCTACCTCCAAACCATCCGCCAAAGCCCCAGCCCTTCTTGGCCGGCTGCTGTGCAGCGGCACGTTTGGCTAATTGACTGTTAGTTGACCCATGCAATATTCCGACGATGAAAGGGAAACTCACCATCTTCCTCGGCAGCCTTGCGGAACATCTCCGCGTTTTCTCGGTCCTTCTCCGCCTTCGACTTCTCCTGAGGCTTTAGCGCAGGGATATCATCGTCATCGTCATCCATGAAGCTCTTCTTCTTGGGCTTGGGCGCATCATCATCCCCCTCGGTTGGCTCCAGGTCAGGCTCATAGGATGGGGGCTCGTAGCCATACGGCTGGAACGAAGGAGGCTCGTATCCACCGCTGCCACTCTCCCCGGCATTCTCATGACTCTCAGGCTCAGGCGGGTTGGAGTTCATTGAAGGAGGCTCGTAGCCGTAGCTGAGGGGCTGGAATCCTTGCTGGGAGGTCTCGGCAGGCTTGTCATCGCCACCGGTGTTCTGCGCAGGTATCCCAGCCGGGGCCGACATACCATAAGGCTGGTATCCCGAAGGCGAGTAACCCTGCGTAATTTGAGCAGCAGGTGCCAGGCCCGAGGGCTCAATAGCAGCAGCGCCAATGTTCAACGGAGCCGCCGGCTCAGACTGGGGAACCGAGGGAACATAGCTGTCAGCTGGGGCAGCTGAAGCAGCGCCAGGATAAGCAGGCTCATACGGGTTCCGAGGGTACTCGTTTGAGCTTCGGTCCATTGAAGTTCGGTGGCCAGGCGCGTACTGCGAAGTGGGCGAGTAAGGATTGGCCGAACCGGCCGGGGCAGCACCAGCAGGGGCATATCTAGATGCTGCTGCGCTCGCCGGCGGCTGAGCAGGCGTCATGCCGAAGCTGGGCGACTGCTGAGCGTAGACATCAAAGTTGGAAACCGACGGCGATCGACTAAATTCGCCGGAACGACGGCCAAACGGACCAGCCTCACCAGCGTTTCCGTTATTTTCCTCGTTGTCATCTCCAGCAACAAACTTGTTGAACCTGTTCCACATGCTATCCGAGACCTTGTTCATGCTCGGCTTAGAGATCCAGGAGCCGCTGTCCTCCTTGGGCGCTTGCTTCAGCCTCATCATAAAGTCCTCAACGGCGGTTTCGAGAATGGGGTGGTGATAAGGCGATCGCTTCGTCTGAGAAGAGATGGCTGCCAGAATAGCATCGCAATACTGCAGAGCCTTGTCCCGGTGACCGTATTCGGCAAGAGTCATGGCGTGTTGGAGCTTGTACGCCGCAAGATGAGGAGTTCCCGCTGCAGCAAGAGCTCCTCCTGCAAGCGACAGTCCGTATTCGTAAACCTCACTGAGCTGGAGAGCTTCCGTCTCCTTCGCGAACTGATCAGACTGCTGACGATGATCCGCTCCAAGGAGCACAAAGTTGGCGTTGGGATCATCGAGACCACCAAAGATGGATGAATGGCGGGCGAAGATGAAGCAGATATGAGCAGCCTCGGCTCGTCCATAGCTGGACAAGAGGCTTCCAAGAGCATTCAAACCCTTGATATCATCAACACTTCGATTGCTGAGGACGAGAGAGAGCGTCTCTCGCCATTTATCCAGGCCATCTAGAGTGTCCTTTGTGGGTCCTGAGCCTGCATCAGTTGACACAAGCTGGAGTCCAGCTCGAGCATGCACAGGGACGAGCTCGTCAACGCAGTCGTCATAGTTTCCGGACAAGATCTTATATAGAGCAGCCATGGACTCATTCGCGTGACCAGGATAGTTGATCTCTTTGCGGACAAACTCCTGTGCCACACGCTTGTAGAGATCTCCGTCCAGGGTATGAGAAATCAGCATGGCGTGGCCCCAGAGTCGCTTGTCGACCAAGGCCCAAACAGCCTGCTCGCGATCGCCCTTCAACAGATACTGGCGGATCTGGTCCATGGTGGAAACATCAGCACCGTCAGCCTGCATCGTTGTCATGGAGGCCATCACAGCACCGAAATTACCGGCAGCGGGGAACAAGGCGTCGTCGTCAGCGGTCGGCGTGATCGTGCCAGGAGACAGAACAGATCGAACGGCTTTCTCTGCTGCAGGGTTGTCTTCCAAGGCACCGTCATGCTCAATGAAAATGCGGAGGATCTTCCACAAAAGCAACCGCTCCGAGGAACGCTTCGCCTCCAGAGAGAGCTGCGAATGAAACGAGACATCAGGGAGGTCCTTCTCGATCACCTCGATACCAGCATTGAGCCATGCAAGAGTTTCCTTCTTCTTGGACTTGCCCCTGAGCGGACCAGGGAACTTGGCCAAATGATCCTGAAGAGGCTCAATGTCTTTAACATTCTGGACCTTGACTTCTCCAGGAGTCCGCACAATCATCGGGGCCGTCTGGTTCATGCCATATCGAGGAACGCTCTTGGGGAACGACGTGACGATTGTGCCACCAACGCCCCAAGAAATAATAGGAACGCCCTTCCATCGCTGAAGAGGGTCCTTTTCCCGTCCATCAGTAGGCGCAACCATGTTCATGGTTATCGACTGGCCTCGAGTTCGCACGGCCGGGGCATAAGAAGAAGAGTGGGTAGGCTTTGCCGTGACTGGAGAGCCAATGGAATGCGAATGTGCGGATGAAGGGCGACGAGTCGAGTCTGACGACCTCTGCGCCTGCTTATGGCCAAAGGAGGCGCTGGGTGATTGGGTTTGGGCTCGAGGAGGTGGCGCAAAGCCAGCATGGGTGGTTGGCGGGACATGAGGTGCGTATGGCCCCATTTGCTTGGGGGGCGAGAGAGTCAACTGACCAGCATAGCTTGGAGGCGGTGGAGTCTGTCGAGAAGCCTTGGGAGGCGACGCAGGATGGTACTTCGAGTCGTGGAAGGGGGGAACATGTGTAGCGCTCAACGACCTAGTTGGAGCGCTTTGCTCATCTTCCTCATCCACCTCACGAGTGGGCGGAAGTGACGAGACCCGATTCAGTCTTGGCTCATGTGAGGAGCTCTCGCAATGAGTCAGGGGGCTCGAGGTTCTCGGCTGATGGGGCAGCATGGGAGCTGGGACGCCAGACGCAGACACTGGTCCGTAAGATGCATGGGATTTGGTGGCCGGAGGTGCCGGGGAGTAACGGCTGTTGGCTGGTGCAGGAGGGGCAGTGTGGCTCGCTCCATGAGTGGGAGCAGGAGAATATCGCGAAGCATTCGTAGACGGTGGAGGGATATGGTTTGTAGAATTAGCTAGAGTCGCATAGGGGCTGGCTCGTTCAGGGGCAACCAAGTTTGCTCCGGGTTGCTGAGTGGGTTGAGGAGCTGGTGGGTGCTGGCTGGGAGTGACTGCCATGGTAGGAACAGGCGGCGGTGGCATCTGGGCGGAAGCCGAAGCGGTGGGCATCAATGGCGATGGGACGTGAGCACCGTGAGCCATTGGGGGCTGCCGAGCCGGAGACTGCGCCCTAAGACTTGTCCTAGAGCTCGGCCGGGGACGAGATTGCATTGGCAGCTCCTCGAAGAAGTTCTCCTTGTGGTGAACCCCAGGAGTAGCGGGCTTCGCCGCGACAGGAGGGTGGTGATTGGCCAGACCATGGCTCGAAGAGGGAGGCGTAAGTGTCGTCGGAGGGGCAGGCATGCCCACGCTGGCGCTTCGAGGTGGCGGTTGCTGAGGAGGAGGATGGCTGGTTGGCGAGAGCTGCTGCATGCTGGCTCTCTTCCGAGGCTTCACCACTGTGGTGACCAGGTCGGTGGGAAGATCGTATGGGGAATGGTATCCTCCCTTTGACTTGTCGGCAAAGCTCTGTGCCTTGGGCAACTCAGGTCGCTGTGGAGGGCGGCCATACTGAGGGCCGGATGCAAAGGGAGTAGTGCCTGGCGCTGGGGCATTGTATGTGGACATTTGGGGCGTGGGTACCGCGGGTGCTGGCACAGCCGCTGGCCCTGCCGGTGCATAAGGAGACGGTGCAGGTTGAGTCGCCGGCTTCTGAGGAACATATGGGCTGGATCCCTGTGTCTGGCGAGCTGTAGGCGCTGGAACCGGGGTAGGCTCATCCTCCTCCTCCAAGAATCCCTCATCATCACTCCCAAAGAAGGCAGATGGATCTACAGGCTTGCCCTCTCCGCCATTATCCTCGAGAAGGAAATCCTCGTCCTCGTCATCTGCAAATGCCTGTTCCCATTTCGACGCTAGATCCTCGGTCTGAGGCTTGGTCGGTGATTCGGTGGTGGTAGCAGCGGTTTGCTCATTCTGGTCCGGCTCTTCATCTTCCTCGGGTGTCTCTTCAAGAGTGGATTGCCGCGAAATTGTGCCAGCATTCACCGAATCCATGACCTGCATCGTGGACTTTCGCTCCAAAGAGGGGACAGGCTCCTCAGCTGCAACGGCATGTGATCCGGATTCCTGGACCTGGCTGAAATAGTCATTTCCGTTCGCACCATCGTCGAAAGAATTGGCCAACGCTCCAGCAGGGTGGTGATTCCGCTGCTCCTCGGCTTCATCCGTTGCCTGGGAAATTAAGGGAACGCCCTCTTCGTATCGAGTTTCAGAGGCCTGTCCCTCGGGACTCTTGAGATCTCCTCCGATAGAAATGGATGAAGAGTGGTGCCTCCTCGGTGCATCAAGTCCATCAGAAGCACCACCTTCCTGCTGGTACGCCTGCTTATCAGCATCCACATCCTTCTCCGTCTCCTCCAAGACATCCAAAGCCTGGTTGGATGGCAGGGGTTGCTGGCTGTGCGCATCTGAGCCGGACTGCATCGGGGGGACGACCGGAAAAGAATTTGTTCGATCGGACGGAGGCATGAACTTGAAGGGATCGGTGTCGGTACGGGAAAGGGTCCAATCACCATCGTCGTCGTCGTCGTTAAAGGTGACTTCGTGTGATACAGTCCGAGCAAAGGACATGGAGCTGGTGTGGTGCGAGACTGGTGCCTTTGATGGCGAGGCCGCCGGCATCTCGGACTGCTCAGGGGCAGAAGGAGCAGAGGCCTCCTCTCGCAGTGTTTCCTGGGGTGCTTGGTCTTCGGAAGCCAGCCAGCCGTCGGCCGTATCATCGCCGTCCTGGGAGAACCAAGCATTGGCAGCTTCACCTCCCTCAGAGGGCTTCTCGTCGGTTCGCGACTGGGCATCTTGGACCGCGGACTCGTTGGACAGCGCCGACGTGTCCTGTGTTGATGACGTCGGCCGTGCAGCATCCGCGGGAGCCTCGGTGGAGCTGACAGCATCGGTGTTGTTGGGCATCATAGCCGGATGCCACGCCGCGTTCGGCGACTCAGACGCCATCGCGAGGCCGAGTCAAGCGGAGGGCTCTTGGAGATGATCGACGACAAAGTGTGAATGCAAAGTAGCAATACTTTTTTTTTGCGTGATGGGATGTCAGCGATGGAGTCCGGGTTGCAAAGGGGGTCTAGCGAGCTAATCTGCGCGCTGGAGCAAGGGAGCATGGGGAGCAGGTTCGCGACTTTCAGGGGTCCGAAGGCGCGACGGGGGGGAGAGCGAGGAGAGAAAAGAGAAATCTTACTTAGTATACAAGAATCGAATCGAATGGTTTTCAGAAAAGGTCGCCGTTCGCCATCGTCATCAAAAGAGGCGCGCTATTTTGGAGTTGGAAGGGAAACGTTCTGGAAGTCCACTCGAGTACAGATCACAAGTTGCAAGTTGGCATGTACCAGAGACTGGGGCCAGGAAAGGCAACTACCGCCCGTTGGTTCCCTTTCCCGAGTCTCTGCCTGTGCTTTCCGCCACGTCTGTGGGCTTGACTAAGCAGGCTCTTGACTAAGCCAAAGTGGTCCCTAAACTGTGTACCAGCCTGTGTCAGGAATCCAGGATTGCGCTGCGCTCGCTGAGGCTGTCTGCGCAGAATGAAACCTTGGCGACCTGGGTAACCTTAGGTAAGCCTTGTGAACCCACTGCTCCAGCGGCATGATGGCTTTGTTTCGTTAATACCTGCGTTTCCCTTGGCTGCGTTGCCTTGATCTACGGTCTGGATATGGAATGAGGTTAAATAACTTTGCAGATACATGCACATCAATACACCACCTCAACAAACCTTGTTTCATCAAGGACACGTTTCCATTTGACCATGATGGTATAAAAGTTGCCGACAGCGCCACGACCTGGGGAAAATGTATCACACGACAGCCTGGGAAGTTTAGGAGCCCAATTCTTTGACCAAGAACAGCCATTTCAGCACTTGACGCGGGCAATGATGACTCTGGCCTGAGCTCCTCTACAAACAGATTTCGGTGGTTTCGCCTCGAGGAATCACATCACAGCGCCATGACCTGGGGGAAATGTATCACACGACGTAATCGGGTTAGTTGGCCAATTCTTTGGCAGAGAACAGGCATTTCAGCACTTGACGGTGCAAGGCCAGTCTCACGCCAGTCACACGATTGGATTTCAATCTCGCCCATCGATGGGAACAGGACAAGCACTGACCAAGCTTGGCTGCGGACCGTGGGCTTAACTGGGGACGATGATGACCATCATTGATCGGGAGGTTTGCCTCCCGGAGGACCTATCATCCTCATTGACTGCTGAGTCCCCAGTGATGGCTCCCCCAGATGGAAACGGGTTTCTGAAAAGGTGTATGGTGGCCAGTGGCCAAAGACGTTTGAGATGATTGCCATTTGGATGTTGAGTGTGTTGGAGGAAGAAAAGGAAGATGGATCGTGACGGACGGTGGAAAGGTTTTTATCACAGGCGGCCCGGAGGGAGTTCCTTCCCTCTTTACTATCTACTCATGGCAAGTGCCGTGTCCTGGTGACGAATGCTTACCTAGGTATTCAAGGTGGAAGGAGGGTGCGTGGCGAGGGAAAGTAGCACCTGCCTTGCCTCGATCTCGACCTGTTCGTACGGAAGGAGACAAGGACAAGTGCAAGTCTCGTCAACACACAGGATATGGTCAAGGTGAGGGCAACAGAAGAGCCTGCATTTGGGCGAAAAAGACGAGGACGCGATATGTATATTATAGCCTCGTTCAGAGCTACCTACTATGGCAGCGCTGTGCTTGTGTCTAGACCTACCGTTGCAAGAGCCGCCGACTCTCTTTTACAGTACCGGAAACTCGTGAACAGTTCAAAAAGGCTACCGTACTTATTTAAACATCGTCGCCGAACTGTCACGGGTATTGGGAGCGGTGGTGTCGTCAACTCAGTCGGCTCAAGTACATAATCGTGTCCTTCGCAGCCAGTCTTTGGCATCTAATGGTTTCCGCTTTCCGCTTTGCCTCGACCGGCCGAGGCCACAGCGGGCCCGGCCAGGCGACCCGTTGATTATCCAGGGCTTTCTTGTCTCGGCTCCCCATCAACCGCTGGAATCTCGGTCCAAGCCGCAAGCTTGATTAGACGTCCGCCGACCACATCGATGAGATGCTGCGCCAGCAACCCGCATGAGGCTGCGTTGGCTCTTACGATGGATGCATGCCTTGCTCCAGCCCCTCAATCTTCACCGGGTAACGTAGTCGACTCAGGCATGTTCACAGGTGTCACTCAGCAGTGTCTTGCAGCGGTTACTTGAGCGACGAATAAGGTGTCTATCAACTCTATTCCTTCTATGCAGTAAACACAACAGAATCAAGCAATCTTTCCTGGTACTTCCCAAGTACCAACGGAGTAGTGGGGTATTCTCTGAGATGCCATCATTACAAAAAAAAAAAAGTATACACATTCCCGAAAAAAGCAACTTCATTCGCTCGTACGACAAAGGGTTTTAGTTGTCCAGAGCCTGTGCCTCGCACATCTTACGATATAGGCCACCCTGCGCGATCAACTCCTGATGTGTTCCCGCCTCGGCGATCTTGCCTCCGAGGAAGACACAGATCTTGTCCGCGTCCTTGATCGTGCTCAGACGGTGCGCAACGGCAATCGTGATGCGGTCGCCTTCCTTGGCCGCCTCGGCAAGTGCGCCCTGTACAATCTTTTCGCTCTCCGTGTCGAGGGCGCTGGTGGCTTCATCGAGGAGGAGGACCTTGGGGTTGCGGATAAGGGCTCGCGCAATGGCGATTCTCTGCCTTTGACCTCCAGAAAGCTGCGCACCATTAGAGCCCGCCGGTGTCGCGAGACCTTCCGGTAGCGAAGAGACAAAGTCCCATGCGTTGGCCGCGCGGAGGGCAGCCTCGATCTTGTCGTCCGAAACCGAAGCGGCAAGGTCCTCGTGCTCGGTTTCGGGGTCGTCGACACCAAGGGCGATGTTCTCCCGGATCGATCCCTGGAAGAGAGTCGGCTCCTGCTGGACGAGACCGATGATGCGGCGGTAGAGACGGGGGTTGAGATCGGGCAGGGCGGAGGAGTCGATGCTGATGGTGCCGCTAGACGGGTCGTAGAAGCGCTGGAGCATGGCGATCATGGTGGACTTGCCACATCCAGAGGCGCCCACCAAGGCGACAAACTGTCCGGGCTTGACGTTTATCTCCACGCCTCGCAGAACAGGCGCGTGGGGACGAAGCGGGTATGAGAATCGGACGTTGTCCAAAACGATCGGGCCTCCCGACTTGGGACCGTTGTCGTGGTTCTCGGGCGTCGCTTGAACTGTAGGCTGGAGCTCGCTCAGCCAGAAGATGTAGTTGGCGGCGTTAACGCCCTTGGTGATGCTGGTCGAGAACTGGAAGAGCTGTGCGGAAGCCTGGCCCGAGAAGAAGACACCCAGGAAGGCCACAAAGAAGTCGTACATTCCGACATCGCCATAGGACAGGAGACGGCAGCCATACCAGAAACCAAGAGCCTGGAACCAGTACTCGATGCACTGCGTCAGGCCGAACCAGACCATGATGGTGAAGATATCCTTCTTTGAACCAGAGACAGCGAGGTCCAGCTCTTCGACATACTTGGCCAAAACCGACTCCTCGATGGCCAGCGAGGAGACTGTGCGGATGGCGGTCACGGCCTCGGAGGCGATGGAAGCGCTGGTAGAGTATCGCTTGGAGGTGTCGCGGTCCAGCTTCGCATCGAAACGAATCTTGAGATATCCGGCGCCGACCAAGGGAGGAAGACCAGCACATACGACCACCAGACCCAGATTCCAGCTGTGGATGATGGCCAGGAGACTGCAGGCAAGCAAGTTCAGAATCGCAATCAGAATAAGCGCAACGTTGAAACCCATCAGTTCCAAGATGGACTGCGGGTTGGAATCGACTCGACTGACGAGAGCGCCCGTATTGTTCTCCTTGCGGTCAAAGAACTGGAGATCCTGGCGAAGCATGTCAAGGAGACTCTGCTTCCGAAGCTTGTGGCTCATGTGCTGAGCGACAGTGTTGGTGGCGTAACCAAGAGCAAAGTAGGAGAGCAGACACCCAGCCGCCATGACGATGAACATGCTAGCAAAGAAGTCGCCGCGATCCCTCATAGCAGCGCCGGTAAGGGTGAAGACATCCATGACGTTGGCCAAAAGGATAGCCTGACCGGGGAACGCAGCCGTTCCTCCCAAGCATCCTGCGAGGACGAAAAAGTAGGACCAAGCCATCTCCGGAGTCTCGCGAATGAGTCGGAAGACAGTCATGAAGAAGCCCAGGTGCTTGTGGTTCTCATAGTTGTCGCGCTCCTTCTGCACCTCCATCCGCTCCCGGACATGGGTTTCGTATCGGGTGAGGGTCTTTGTGGCATCGATCGACTCCTCCACAACCTCCGTCTCGGCGTCCTCAGCTTCGGTCGAGGCGTCTGAGGATCCAGCAGAGACAGCTAGGTTCTGGATCTTGACAAGCCGGGAGTAGGCGCCGTCGTCGGCGATGAGGGACTCGTGGGTGCCCTGCTCGATGATGGAGCCCTTGGCCATGACGACGATGTTGTCGGCCTTGCGAATGGTGGCGAGCTTGTGGGCGATGACGATGGTGGTGCGTCCCTCGGAGGCCTTATCGAGAGCCTGCTGGACGATACTCTCGGCGTGCGGGTCCAGGGCGCTCGTGGCCTCGTCGAGGAGGAGAACCTTGGGGTGCGACACGACGCTGCGGGCGATGGCGACGCGCTGCTTCTGCCCGCCCGAGAGCAGGCCGCCGCGCTGTCCGATCTGGGTGTTGTAGCCGTCCGGAAGCTCGGTGATGAAGTCGTGGGCAAAGGCCATCTTGGCGGCCTCCTGGATGCGCTCCATCTGCTGCTCGAGAGGCGCGTTCTCCCACTCGGTGCCCACCAGTCCGTGCTTGATGTTGTCGAATACGGATCCCTCAAAGAGGACGGGCTCCTGCTGCACGAGGCGGACGTTCTTGCGCAGCCAGTTTAGGTTGAGCTTGTCGATGGGGCGGCCGTCCAGCTTGATGGTGCCTGACTTGGGGTTGTACCATCGCTCGATCAAGCCGACGATTGTGCTCTTGCCGGATCCTGATTGTCCCTACACTTGAATCAGATCCAGGTCTGCTGCTGTACTGTGGAGGTTAACTTACCACCAGGGCCGTGACCTTGCCTGCAGGGACTCGCAGGGAAAAGTCATCCAGCACTGTGATGCCTGGTCGAGTGGGATAGGCAAACGTGACATTCTCGAGCTCCACGAGACCAGTAGTCTCGGATGGGATCTCTCCAGACTTGTCGAAAGGATCAATGGCGGATTTCCGGTCAATAAGAGTAAAAAGCTTGGCAGCGGCAGAAATAGCACGGCTAAAGTCGATCGAGTAGGGGGCAAGCTGGGTCAAGTTGATGGCAGCGATGACGACAGAGAGGAGGACCCTAAATATCCCAATTAGCGAATAGGGGAGTATACCTTTCAAGGACACGACTCACGTAAAGATGTCGCCGGAGCTCTCAATTTCTCCCTTGGAGAGCATATGGACACCCTGCCAGAAAGCGAGACCAAAGCCGAGGTAGATGATGGTGTATTCGGCAGAGAACATGAGACCGAAGAGAGGCGAGATCTTCCGGCCAACCTTGTGCGCATCCTCCAGATACGTATCAAACTTGTCGACCAGCCTAGCGCGCATCTCAAAGGCGTGAACAGTTCGGACGCTAGCGAGCACGCCCTCGGCAAACGAGTTGGCCTGGGCGTAGATCTCGAGGATCTTGGTCTCGTGGCCGGCCTCGATGGTGGCGACGATGCCCATGACGATAATGGTGGCTGGGGCGATGCACAGGCAGATGAGGGTGAGCTTCCACTGGACGATGAAGGCGATGATAAAGGCCGTGACGAAGGCTGAGAGGCCCTGGAACGTGAGGCCGAGCTTCTCGGCAATGCCTCCCTGGATGAGACGGCCGTTGGAGGTGGCCTGCGTGGCGATGGAGCCGCCGGTGCCAAAGTCGTAGTAGGCCACCTCTTGCCGGAGGGCAGCCCGGAGATACTCGTGGCGGATGTGACGCACGATGCGGTAGGCGGAGTAGGTGAGGAGGGCGTTCCAGATGTAGGAGAGGACGAATCGGCCAATGCCGAGGTAGACAAAGTACAGGCTTGTAGAAGTTAGCAAGGTGACGCTCAAACCGATTCCTCTTCCATCTCATGCTCGCTCTGACTGGCATTGAGACGGAAGATCAGCAACACTTACGCTAGCTCGGCAACGTCGCTGCGAAACTTGCCAGGAGACGACACCCCAGAAGCAAAGTCTGTGATGGTGGTGATGAACTCGCCAAAGATGAGGTTCTGGAGGGAGATTCCAGCGCCAGAAGCGATCGCGCAGAAGACGGAGATGCCCTGCATTGTGTACTCGGCAGGACCAGCGTGCTTGAGAATTCTCTTTTCAAGGCCAGTCAACATCTCGGCCTGCCTCACTCTCGACTTGGGGAACTCACCTTGTAAGCGGCCCAGGAAGCCTCCTCTGCGGGCTCATCAGGTTTAGGGGCAGCGGTGCCATCTTCGGGACTGACAGCGTCGTCGCTGCCCAGGTTCTCCTTTTCCTTGTCGCTAATGCTAGAAGCCATGGTGTTTTTGTCTCAACACTGCCTTGTGCTGTGTGGCGAAGGTTGGAGCGTGAGCGGCGGCGCGGATGCCGCGAAGGGTTTGCGACCAGGAGATTTATTTGGTTGTTTCCAGATCCGGCAATATGTTTTAATTTGGACGTGTCGATGGGCAGTCCGTTCAATGTCCTGAACAAAGCCGAGGTCGAGTTGGGAAGTGGAGAGGTTAAAGGAATAAAGTCGCCAGGGTGTGGTCTGGGGAATGACCTCGTTTTAAAGCCGATCGAACCAACTCAGGGACAGGAGATGAGAAAAGCCAAAGAGTGATGATGGATGGAGCGTGAATCTTGGCATCGATGAAAGGGTGCAAGCCACAGCGTTTCTTAGATGCAAGAGTGGATTCTGGAATCTGTCGGGGCAGATTGATGACGGCCTTAAGAGAGAAATTGAACTAGGATCACGACAGAGAAGGGGTCCGAAAAATAAAAGCGAAAAAAAAAAGTGGTTTTGAGGCCTCGGTCGCGGAGCCCTTGGGATCCGTCCGCGTAGGCTTCCCAATTATGGGTATCTGGATATTATTAATTGCCCATCGTTGCTGAGCCCTGTTTGTTCGGTTGATTACACCATTCATCAAAGTCGGTTGGGGCTACTTGCTGGAGCAAACAGCCTTGTTGTTGTCCTGCTGCCTCAGAAAGTCCGACATGACGACGCAAAATGTCTTGGCTCACGGTCCCTGGACATCTCGGCGTCCCTTTTTGGAGGGGAAGCATATGAAAGCAGATGCAGAGGGCAACGGTGAAGGAGTCATCTCTCGGTTACGTCGTATTCAACAAGGGGGGAGCCACAGTGGGGAGATGGAGATGGATGGCAGCAACTTGCGAGTACGGATGCGAAGACAACTTGCTACATTCTTGCTCAGTCAGACTCATTCTCGGTCGGCGGCGATGATGACCCGTAGATCCGCCGTAGGGCAGAGAGCCAAGACTTTTAATGCAGTGAGGCTAAGGAGAAAGGAGGAAAACAGTCACAGCAGATCAACTCTAACTCAAAGAGAAGGGACGGGACAAGTTGCGATCAATTGCTCCGTCGATTTAAACGTGTGGGGCCATGAGACAAAAGCTTTGGCGGCTTTTGTCATCCTTGACCCCAGCACAGGTTAATTTGTGCAGACGGCCTGGATACGGCCTGTCGTGGCTTCAACCTCATTCGCTGCGTCGGGGCTGCGGTCTTCTCGGACGCCGCCACCGCGTGGCACCCAAAGGCACTTGACCTCTGAATGGCTCCGTCGTAAGTGTCCCTCGTCGGACCCCGCGCGTCCCGCACCCGGTTATTGAAGCCTAGCTCTGCATCATCTCCCCACTGAGCTCCATCGCAACGCTCAAAACGCCATGTAAGTCACCACACTCCGGCCGCTTTCGAAGGACCGGCATTCTCATTCTCGGGATCCGACCTTTCGTCCTCTCGTCTCTCTGCCAACCTTTTCTGCTGATCCCGACCATTCAGCTTCCTCGCCCACCCCTTGCCGCCAGTTATCCAGCCTGCTAATCCGCTCTCCATTGGTGGTCTCCTCCAAACGGCGCCCGTGATTCCCGTCAACCGTCCTGCAGGGCCTTGTCTCACTCATGGCGGATGATTCTCAGCCTCGGCTGGACGCCGACGAAGAGGGCAACGAGGAGGCTTCAGACGGGGAGCCCCAGAACCCTTCCTCCACAACCATTCGACGAGCTGTTAGTGTTTGCCCCCCCAGCCTTACAGCCCTGTCATTATTCCCGTGGTCAACCATGTTAACTTGCATCTGTCAAGTGTGACGCTTGTCGAACCCGCAAGGTATGTGTAACTGTATTTAATCTGCGGTGCCTCTCGCTGCGCCAATCTCGAGCCTTTTGACGGGGCTGGCCAACTTCTATGCGTTGGCCAGAGGTCCAGAAGGAAGCCATCACAAGCATGGCTCTGGCCTCTCCCCAGACTAGCTTCGGTCATGCTCTCCACCTCTCCAGTGAACCCCCGTTGTTCCCCTCAGGAAACACGACAGCTAAGAAGCAACGATCATGCATAGATCCGCTGCGATCGAAACTCGCCATGCTCTCATTGTACCCACGCCAAGATCCCCTGCACCCACCACGACACACGTCCGAAGGAGAAGCGCACGCGCATCCTCCTATCTGCCCAATAGTGAGTCGGCCCCCTTCCCCAGATCCTTAGCTAGACCCTTCTTGCCTGTCCCGCTGGTCGATCTCGTTCCTGTTCATCACGCCACATCCCCATCTACCATGGTAGAAGCTCACATATCGGCCATGAACTTGCATATAGTGAGAGAAAGATCGACCTCATCGACCGTCGCCTCGAGGCGGTCACCCAGCTCCTGCGGGACATGAAGATGAACATGTCACCGTCGATCACACAGCCAGCCCAGCAAGACACCCCGAGTCCCGACACCGGTGGTGGGCAGTCTTCCGCTCAGCCGTCGTCCTCGACGCCTTACGGTCATGCCATCCACTCGGCTGCCGACAGCCCGGTGGTGGAGGGAGAGTCTTCCTTGTCGGCCCATGGTGTCTTCGCAAACGAGTTCCTCAAGAATGCGGTCCGTACGGGCTCGCTCCAGGATACGAGCCTCGAGCTGCGCGAAGCCCTGGACTCGCTGCACCACATCGTCAGCTCGTTGAAGGGCCAGACGGCTGCAACAGAGTTGCAGTATCCCGAGGCCAAGCTGAATCCACGTCCCCCACTCAAGAGCAGCGAGCTACCGCCGATTCAGAAGGCTGTGGCTCTCATAAAGCAGTGCGAGAGTGAGTGACCTTGCCCCTGGTCATGTTCAGCTCTTACACTTCCATTCCTATTCCTTTCCTGCTTCACTGCCTTGCACTAACAATCTCTCATTCTCAGCTGAAGCTTCGGAGACGTCGGCATGGATTCATGAGTTCTTCCCCTTGGAACACTTCTCTGGCCTGTGCCTCAATGTCTACTTCTCTGAGGACTTCTCCGAGGCCGACTTCATCATCGCGAATGCGGGCCTGCTCTATCTATTCTGGGAGCGTTCGAAGCGCTCACCAGACCAGAAGGAACGAGACGAGTCCGAGATATACATGCAGATGCTCCGGAGCAATCTTGAAACCACGTTGGCGAACCTCCCTCTGCACCTACCAGCCAACTCGAGCACGATTTCTGCTCTTATCCTAGGAGTACGCTGACCGACCAGCAGCGCCTTGAGCTCGTGTCAAAACTAACAAAGAGATCTAGTCTTTTCACGGCATCGAAATTTCGAAACCATCTCTCTCATGGACCCTCGCATGCAAGGCCTCCGAGTTATGCCAGACCCTGGGGTACCATCGGCTGTCGACCATGAAGAACGACAAGCTTCATGACGTTCAGCGCAAGCAATTCCTCTTCTGGAACGTGTACTTTATCGACAAGAGCTTGTCGCTTCGCCTGGGCCGGGCTTCGACGATCCCAGACTGGGACATCACTGTGCCGCTCCCCTCCATGGATCCCGTCAACGCGACACCCCTCGCGGCCTTTGTTTCCCTCTGGGTCACCACGGCTCGGGTTCAGGGGCAGATATACGAGCTGCTCTACAGCCCGGATTCGATCCTGCAACCTGATGAGGTGCGGAGGTTCCGCGTCCAGAGTCTGGTGCATGACTTGACAGAGATTTCAAGGAGAGGCAGAGAATTAAGCGTAAGTCGTTGCCCGCGCCGAATGCCATTCGGCTATTGGTCAAGTCTAACGCGACGATGCAGGCTGAATCCGCAGATGACGCCAAAGAAAAGCTGGGCGAGTTCTTCATGGACTTTATTATCGTGTCCGATGATGTGCTCCGACTTTCTCTTCTCACTCTCATATACCGCGCCAGTCCTCTTCCCACAAACTCACAATCCACATTTATCCCAGAGTGCGTAGAGTCGGCGCGAGCTACGCTGCAGCGGCACCAAGACTGCATGGAGCTTCTGAGCAGGGATAACATATCGTTCTACTTCCCATCTTATGTGAACTGGTAGGTGAACTTGGCTCATGCCCTGGGGCCGCCGATGCTGATCGGGTCAGGACACTGCTCTTCGCGCCCTTCATCCCCTTCATCGTCGTCTTCTGTCAGGTCATCGAGACTCAGGACCAGACCGACCTGGCCCGCCTCCAGAGCTTCGTAACGTCGATGGAGAGCTCCAGCGCGGTATCGGAGGCGGCAGCCAAGATGCACCGCCTGTTCCAGGTGCTCTACACCGTGGCGCTCCGCTACATCGAATATCGGACTTGCACACCCCCCGCGGACGAGACGCAGGCCAGCGCGGAGCTCAACACGTATCTTACCGCCCTCGGCTTCCCGCCCACCGGCGTCGACCACAGACAGCAGCAGCAGCAGCAGACGGCCAATCTAGGTCCAGCACAGGTCGGATCGTTCGGGCAGCAGCCGGCCGGAGACATCGGGATGCTTGAAGGGATCGACGGCCAGAGAGGAGCAAACACAATGATGTGGATGGGGAACACTGCCCAGCTCGAGGAGTGGTTCAACAGTAACCAGCAGATGATGGAGCTGCTGGAGGAACCGACCTTTACCTTTCCGCAGTAGGATGACGGGGACCCGTGGATGCGGTTTAATGATGAATGATGATAAAAAAGGCCGAGCTCACGCGAATGTTGTAACATTATTCTGTTGGGATTGCTCAGGACGGGAGTCGGAAACATAGACATTGGATGGAGGAAACGAGCACGTGGGTCTGTTTGGTGGTCCTCATGATGAGTGCATGGGAGATCGATGTAAACTTAGGGAATCCCACCTTCATTATTCTGTCTCTGATCAAGCCGGGCAGAGATTAACCAGGGGGGATTATGATGCCAGCTTGTCGAGATACCGGACAGAGTTATTTGGCTGCCTACTTGAAGCGTCATCCAAGATACTACGGAGAGTAATACGGGTTGAATTTCATGATGAGGTCGTTCAGGGTAGCGCGGCCTCCACGTAATCCTGTCAGAAGCCCCACTACAGGTACGGGTCGGTACCTGACGATCCAGCCAGAAAGAGAAGATTTCAGGTACCATCAAGTAGCCTCGGTGGCCGCGGGACACTACTGACAGCACCCAAAAGCCATCCCTTTCAGTGAGCTATCGCCCCCCGGACATGCTTGGCACAGGCTGCGACATCCATGGACCTTTGATACTTCAAATGATCTGTCCCTTCGAGCCACAACTTAAGCCACGACTCACCACCTTATGCCCACCGAGATTCCGAGTCGCAACGTATAGATTCCTGCTGACGACAGCCCCTGACCATTCTCCCTCTTCTTCCAACACTTGCTCTACAGTTCGCCGGCCGGACACTAGACGCGTGAACCCTTTTTTGTGCGACTTGGACCCTGCTATGCGACGCGGATAAAAGAGCTAGGGAGATAATTGACGGCCTCTGACGACCCTTGATATATACCACCCTCCAGCAAGGACAAAAGGGCACGACCTACCTCCTCGAATCGAAGGTTTCGACGATAATCACGAGCGACCGAAGACGAAGCAGCACTCGAGACGGTGACATCAGCAATTCGCCGTTGCATGACACCGACACAGCATGTCTGAGCGCTATCGCTAACCCACCATCTCTCATCTTCTTCACCTCAACAGACTCTCAACCTTTGGTCATCCCCTCTCCAACCGTCTGGAGCTCGACCCGGGATGACTCCCTCACCCTCGTACCGAGCTTCCGACCCGCCCGACTCTCCCGCGCATGACTCCGACTCGGACCTCGACCTCGACATCCAGGAGCTCGACCCCATATCGACCAGCCCGGCCCCCAGGTCCAGCCACGAGCGGCCCTCGGCCGAGCCCCAGACCTCGCGGATAGCGCTGCGGAATCTGCGCATGGGGGGGTTCCGGCGTGCTGGTAAGAGAAACAGGGGGTACGGCGACCTCGGCCAGGATAGGGATGGGGCCGACGACGAGCACTCGCAGGCGCTGCTCGGGGGACGAGGAGAGCAGGATGGCGGTGCGCCGCGGTGGTCGGAGGGGAGCGGCGGCTACGGCGACGGCGATGACCGGCCGCTGCTTGGGGGGGACCAGGCGCCGCAGGGCCGGAGGTCCCTGAACTCGGATCGGGTCTCGTCCCGCCTGCGGCTCCCGAGCTTCATGTCCGGGTCTAAGCGGCCGGAGCTGAACGATACGGAGGAGGACCAGGAGGACGACGACCCTTCAGCGTCCCGACATGTCGCCGTTGGGTCGGTCCAACCCGTGCGGTTCCCGAACAACATCATCTCCAACGCAAAGTACACGGCCTTGACGTTCCTCCCCGTCACGCTCTACAACGAATTCTCCTTCTTCTTCAACATGTACTTTCTCCTCGTGGCCTTGTCGCAGGCGATTCCTGCCCTGCGGATCGGCTACCTACTAACTTATATCGCCCCCCTGGCGTTTGTGCTCTGCATCACCATGGGCAAAGAGGCGTTTGACGATATTGCCCGGAGGAGGAGGGATACGGAGGCCAACTCGGAGGAATACAGGATCCTTATTTTCCGAGACGCCGACTCGGTCCAGACCCCCTTACGGCCTCGGAAGATGCTCAAGTCGGAGGTGCTAAGGAAGCACAAGTCGAAAAAGTCAAAGGGCAACCGGGACAGCTTGTCGGATATCCTCGAGGAGGACGACTTCCAGGCGCCTCCGCCGTCCTCGCAGGTCCAGGAGGTCAGCCGGAAGTCCAAGGACCTCAAAGTTGGTGATGTTCTCAAGCTCACAAAGGGCCAACGTGTGCCCGCCGACGTGGTGATACTAAAGTGCTTCTCCTCCGAGGCGCCTACTCCCGCCCCGGTCCCTGAGGAGCCCGTCGAGGAGGAAGCTTTGCTGGCGTTTGGGGATGCTGAATCGGACGATGCAGGGAAGGGGAAGCAGCCTGCGCGGGAGACACCGGAGGAAGAGTCTGAAAGCGGCCCAGGAGGCGAAACGTTTATCAGGACGGACCAGCTTGACGGTGAGACGGACTGGAAGCTGAGATTGGCATCGCCGCTCTCGCAGAATCTCCCGACCGAGGAGTTTGTCCGTCTTCGTGTCACTGGTGGCAAGCCTGATAGAAAGGTCAACGAGTTCTTGGGCACGATCGAGCTCGTCGACTCCCGCAAGGATGCACTCGCGCACCATCCGGCGCACCATCATGACTCGGACGCATCCAAGACGGCTGCGCTCTCGATCGACAACACGGCTTGGGCCAACACTGTCATCGCCTCCCAGGCCACCACCCTTGCTGTCGTCATGTACACCGGTCCTCAGACGCGGTCTGCCCTCTCAACAGACCCCTCGCGCTCAAAGACTGGCTTGCTCGAGTATGAGATCAACTCGTTGACCAAGATTCTCTGCGCATTGACGCTGGCCCTCTCGATCATCCTGGTTGCGCTGGAGGGCTTCGAAAACACCGAAGGCAATGTGTGGTACGTCAAGATCATGCGGTTTCTGGTTCTGTTCTCGACCATCGTTCCTATCAGTCTCCGAGTCAACCTGGACTTGGGCAAGAGCGCATACTCGTGGTTCATCCAGCGGGATCCAGGCATGCCTGGCGCGGTCGTTCGCACCAGCACCATCCCGGAGGACCTGGGTCGTATCGAATATCTCCTGAGCGACAAGACCGGTACGCTCACGCAGAACGAGATGGAGATGAAGAAGATCCACGTCGGCACGGTGTCCTACGCCAACGAGGCCATGGACGAGGTATCCACATATGTGCGGCAAGGGTTCTACATCCAGCCGAGTACGGATGTGGCTTCGCAGACGATGCTCATTACCCCGTCGTCAACATATTCGAATACTGCGAGTATGGGCGCAACACGGACGAGGAGAGAGATTGGAACTCGAGTTCGCGATGTGGTGCTGGCCCTTGCTCTTTGTCATAATGTCACGCCAACCGTCGATATCGAGGACGGAAAAGAGGTGACTGGCTACCAGGCGTCGTCGCCCGACGAGATTGCCATTGTCAAGTGGACCGAGTCAGTTGGCCTTAGACTGGTCTACCGCGACCGCAAGAGCATGGTCCTGGAGTCCACGGACGGCAAGAGGCCGGTTGTTCGCGTGCGGATCCTCGACGTCTTCCCATTCACCTCCGAGGGCAAGCGGATGGGCATCATCGTCCACTTCCACGAGAACGTCAACGTCAAGAACCCGGACCTCTCGAGCGGAGAAATCTGGTTCTTCCAGAAGGGCGCCGACACGGTCATGGGCACCATCGTCGCGGCCAACGACTGGCTCGACGAGGAGACGGCCAACATGGCCCGCGAGGGCCTGCGGACCCTCGTCGTGGGGCGCAAGAAGCTGTCGTTCCAGCAGTACCAGGAGTTCTCGGCCCGGCTGAAGGAGGCGGCGCTGTCCATCAGCGGGCGCGACGCCGGCATGCAGCAGGTAGTGTCGCGGTACCTCGAGCACGACCTGGAGCTCCTCGGCGTGACGGGCGTGGAGGACAAGCTCCAGAAGGACGTCAAGCCGTCGCTCGAGCTTCTCCGCAACGCGGGCATCAAGATCTGGATGCTGACGGGCGACAAGGTGGAGACGGCGAGGTGCGTCGCCGTCAGCTCCAAGCTCGTCGCCAGGGGCCAGTACATCTACACGGTGGCCAAGCTCAAGAAGAAGGAGAACGCCCAGGACCACCTCGACTTCCTGCGCAGCAAGACGGACGCCTGCCTGCTCATCGACGGAGACAGTCTGGCGCTTTTCCTGACGCACTTCCGCATCGAGTTCATCTCCATCGCCGTCCAGCTGCCCACCGTGGTCGCCTGCCGATGCTCTCCGAACCAGAAAGCAGAGGTGGCCAGGCTCATCCGCGAGTACACCAAGAAGCGCGTGTGCTGCATCGGCGACGGTGGCAACGACGTGTCCATGATCCAGGCTGCTGACGTTGGCGTCGGCATCGTCGGCAAGGAGGGCCGGCAGGCGAGTCTGGCGGCCGACTTTTCCATCGAGCAGTTCTGCCACCTCGTCAAGCTGCTGGTTTGGCATGGACGCAATAGTTACAAGCGCAGCGCTAAGCTCGCCCAGTTTGTTATCCACCGTGGTCTGATCATCGCCGTGTGCCAGACCATGTATAGTATCGCCATCAAGTTTGAGCCCGAGGGTTTGTACAAGGTTGGTTTCCCTTGTGGTTCTTGTTCTTGTCCAGCCTGGCTAACGAACAGTAGGATTGGCTTCTCGTTGGCTATGCCACCGTCTACACTGCCTTCCCCGTCTTGTCGCTCGTGCTCGACAAGGACGTGGATGAGAACCTCGCCAATCTGTACCCCGAGCTGTACAAGGAGCTCACGTCTGGACGCTCCCTGTCCTACCGGACCTTTTTCGTCTGGGTCTTTGTGTCCATCTACCAGGGCGGCATGATCCAAGGCCTGTCGCAGATTCTGACAGAGGTCAACGGCCCCAAGATGGTCGCCGTCAGCTATACTGTCTTGGTTCTCAACGAGCTCCTCATGGTGGCCATCGAGATCACCACCTGGCACCCCATCATGATCATCAGCATTGTCGGCACTTTTCTTTTGTTCATCGGATCCATACCCTTCCTGGGGGGTTACTTTGACCTCGCGTTCTTGATCACCTGGTACGTCCCCTTGAGACCCTCTACTCCCACCTTGATCTGACTTATTTCACAGGGGATTTGTGTGGCGAGTATTAGCCATAGGGGCCATCTCGCTGGTTCCGCCATACGCTGGCAAGCTTATTAGGAGGACGATGAAGCCTCCGTCGTACAGAAAGGTCCAGAGCCATTGAGCGAGGCTCTTCTCATTGCGGGTTGGAGTCATTTTTGTGGTGTGTCGGCGTTGGACAAATTATGATTCCGGTAGAGGGGAACCATCCCATTGTTACTAGCAAAATTACAGGTTTTCTATTTGGTCTCTGATAGATGATTCCCAAACGCCTCTATGAGTGCACAATCGTACAAGGAATTATACAAACGTATGTCCACATTACATCTTGAGGACCAGCCAGTCTCGTGCCAGTGAGGGATTCTGCCGTTGGAGATGGCCTGCCACTCCACCAACCGGTCCCTGCGTCTGGTGTCCCCCCAGCCAGATCTTTGGTCCTGCGTACCGCTCTATGAAGCCGTCTGGGCCGGACACGATGAAGAGGTTCTTGCCGGGGGTTGGGCCGCATACGCAGCCGGGGGCTTCAGGGAGAGCAAACTCGGAGGTGTGGATGTGCATGGCTTGATCGTGGAAGCGGCAGCCGGGTGTGAATGAGGAGACCGCGCTGGGGGACGCGAGGATGGCGTTCTTGATGTCCTTTTCTTGGAACTGGGTGCCCTCTTCGTCGACGACGACTTGGATCCTTAGGCGGTCGCCATACGTCGCTTTTAGGTCTTGTAGACGTTTCGTTACAGGGCTGGGAGACTGGGTCTTGAGATCCAGGGTGGTGGGCTTCTTCTCCTGCCAGAACTTCCATGAGGACTGCTGGTTTGGCGACGCACCCCTCTGGATCTCCTCTCTCTTCCTCACAGCCCAGAGCAAGTCCACTCTCGCATCCCGATTCGCCTCCAGCACCGCCTTGGCAGCCTGAATACCAGGCACGACACCCGTGCCGCCAGCTAGGAAGACCAAGCGGGAATATCCCCCGAGTCGCTCAGCCAGTTCGAAGCCGACGTGTGGCCCCCGGAGGTGGACGTCCTGCCCGATCTGCCGCCGGGTGAGGTAATTCGACATCTCGCCATCGCCTACAGCACGGATGTAGAAGCGGAGGGCACCATCTGATGGGTCCTCGCTAGTGAGAGGGGGAAACGGCGTGTAGTGCCTCGAGATCTGCACCTCTGGCTGCTTGAACTCGACGGACCAGAGGGGGTGGCTCCATTCAGCCCGCGAGGGCTTGAGATAAGGGGGAGAAGGGTTCGGCGTGCGGGGGACAATAGTGATGACAAAGGATGTTGGCGAGATGGCCTCGCGGGCGGTGATGGCGTAGGGCACGAAGGAGATGTCGTTTAGGGTTGAGGGGCGGGAGGGCGGCGTCGCGAGGTAGTAGCCTGCGCCGGCGAGGATGAGGCCGATGAATATCAGGGGGGGGAGGGCGCGGGCTTGCTTGGGGGCGGAAAAGTCTGGTCTTGAGGATGGTTTGTGTTGTGAGAGTGTTGAGAGGGCCCGAGGGATGGAGATCCCGGTGTGATTTTGCCTCGCACTGGCGAGGATGGTCCTCCCGTGGATTCTGGGCCGTAGTAGACCTGTGGTGATCCTTGCTGGTCCCATCTTGTGGTGTTGACGTTGGTGGTTCCGAGAGTACAAGTTGCGATGGAAGAAATTTCTCGCGCTAAGATGAAGCTTCCATTTCTGGAGAAGTGCGTGAGAGTCTAATCGAGTACGATATAAGACGAATCAAGCAAACTTGGCAAGTAAAAGGCGGATCTTGACTCGTTCTGGCTGGGTGTAGTTGAAGGTCGTTGGATGAAAGCGCGAAGAAATCTGAACACGGTGTCACGTGAGCGCTCTAAGAGGCTCAACTCCACGCCTTTAGCACTGGAATAAGAGTGAGAGGATGAAGACATCTGGAATTAGTGGAGGGATTAGATCCTCAGTTTACAGCATTTCGCAACAAGTGAGTGGAATTCATTGCATTCGTTATCTAGTAGAAATTCCTGACTTGAGTAAGGTGTCTAATATACATAGGTAACCAGCTCTTCCGAGTCTATGTGTCAGCCCTTGGGTATCTACATGTCCATCTCTATCCTTACATCCTCAGCATCTTCCTGTGCGCATCAATCCCCCCTCTAAACATGTCTGCCACAATATTCCCCTTCAGAACCGTCTCCTTGACAATCCCCTCCACATTCTTCGACTCCACCCGCCCGTACCAGATCCCATGTCCCGCCAGCGGATGCAGCATATCCCCCATCTTCATCTTCGGCGGCAGATAGATGATGACGTTGCCCGCAAACTTGTGCCCCCCAACATGGCTGATCATCCCGACCCTCGCCGTCGCCCCCTCAGGTTCAGCGTCTCCCTGTATCCTCTGCAGGTCCTTGACTCCCACCTCCACCGCATCCTCCAGCACATCGAACCCTGCCCCCCTCAACTTCTCCTCAAACTCGCCCTTCAGCACGGGTGCCATGAGCCCGCACCTGGCATCCCTCCCGCCATGCCCGCATATCAGCACCAGCACGTCCCGCACGTCCTGCACGCCGGGGATGAGCTCCTGGTAGACTTCCTTGCGCGTCAGGCGGTCGCGGTGGATGGGCGAGAGGCCCTCGTGCGAGGGGTGCAGCTTCTTGGGGAGGAGGAAGCCCTTTGCGAGGGCTTGCACGCTGTCGAAGGAGACGCGCGGGAGGAAGGGGACGTATTTGAAGCTGGGGAGGAGGTAGGCGGATGTTGTTTGGACTTCTGGGCGGGGAGGGACGGAGCTTGGGAACGAGGAGTTGAGGACCGAGATGTTGTGGAAGGGCTGGAGTGTTAGTAGAAGATACTATGCGGCTGAGGCAGACTTACATCGCTATATGTCCCTCCTCGGCCAAACAACTCCTTTAGATCCGCCGCCAGATTATCCCCGCTGTTCTCATCCTCTATCCTCGACGGCCAATCTGACCTCCCTGTGCAGACGAGCACCTGCTCCGCATACCCTGCAATCGCTGCCTTGAGGGGTCCCTCGCGATCAAGCGGGAGACCCTCCGGCATAGTTGGCATCTCCGCACACCCGCACGTCGGCTCCGGACACGTCGGGACGGTGTTGAACGACGGCGGCGGCGGAGGTCGTCGGTGTTTGTGGTGGGCAAAGGTCCGCCGGGACGCCGGGGAGACGAAACCGCTGGCGAGCCATCGGCGGGCGAGGGGCGTTAGCGATGGCCGGGACGGCATGGCGGAGGATTGTAGGTTACGGATGGAGAGGATGCGACCATCCGCATCGTGGGGATGAAAGGTCAATTGAGGTGGCCCGGGCGGAACGGGGATTTACAGTCGGTGATGATAGCACCGAGATATCGCGGGCCGGACTTTTTTTTAGGTGCATCAATTGAAGCTGCTGTGGAACCCCCCCGGCCTCGGTCTCCGAGATCCCGGGGCATTAGAAACCTGGTCCCCCCACTTTCCGGCAGCTAGAGCCGGCCCCCACTATCATGTGCCGCGAACGATGACGCCGAATCAGCAGAGAAGCATTGGTCAACCATGAGGCACATGATGAGAAAGGGCCAAATGATGAGAGACGGGTGACGCTGAAAAGGCTCTCATAATCTACAAACTAAAACTACTACAGATACTGCGCTATCTTCCCAACTCCCTTCATCACCATCCCGAAATGCTACTTTCTATAACCACAATGCTATGCAGGAAATGCACATGACAATCTCTGGTACACCAATATCTTCCCACAATGAGCCTCGCGGCTCTTCTCCCCTCTCTCAGACTCATGCTCCGACCGAACCATGCTCACTCTCCACCTTGACAATGAATGAATGTACACTTCAGAATCCGGCCCCCTTCTTGTCGCAGTATCCGGGAGGCTTGGGCTCGGCGTTTGCCCAGCTCACGACAGTAAGACTCGTGGCGTATGCCATGGCAACGAACCCAAACACGCACAGGATTATGTCGGACCACTTCCAGAACCTGGAGCGCGCGATGGCCTTGAAATGAAGCATGGGCTAGTGACATCAGCGTGAGAACCGCAAACGGTGAACAAGGCAAGCCAACTTACCGGGTAAATGTAGACGAGCGGGATGCAAGCAAAGTTGCCGACAAGCGCCACAAACTTGTCGAGGTGGTCCGCTCCGCCCCATGCAATGGCCGCGCACAGCATCACCACGAAGAATCGGAAGATGTTCTTCTGCCACTTGATGTAGGGGTTGTACTTGCCGCTGCGCGTGAACAACTCCGTCTCGGCAATACGGATGGCCGGGAAGATCTGCAGCGGCGTCGACAGCAGGATCGCGACCGAGTAGAGGAACTGCACGCCGTTGACCATCTTGTTGTCCTGCGGCAGGTTGAGGAGGACCACAGTCTCGGTGTGGGATCCGTACGCAGCGTAGGAGATGGCGCCCATGCCAATAAAAAGGACGGTGATGATGATCATGACGATGAGCAGGACCCGCGGGAACTTTTCGGGGTGTCGCATCGACTCCTGGACAGGGATGATGAGGCCGATACCCTCGAACGTGAAAATTGCCGTGCCGATAAACAGGGTCCAGTCCTTTTGGTTGAACATGATGATGTCGGCAATACCCTCCGTGTTGAGAGTCAGAATGTCATAGTATAGGAGATAGGCGAGTCCAACGAGGATAAAGGCATCTGCAATGAGAGCCGTAAACCCCAGCTTTCCGATATCTCTTAGCAGGGAGAAGGGGAGGAAGATGATCATCTGCATGAGAATGAGCCAAGGGACACTGATCGACGTCTTGCAGTTTGAAACAGCCCGGATAAAGGCCTGCAGGTTTTCCGCAGTGAAGACGGTGTAGGCAGCTACGAATCCGATCTGGCTGATCACGACGGAGGCTAAAATGATGGTGCGCATCCACTTTCCGTAGAGAGCACCTCCCAAGTCACCGAAAGAGCCTCCGACGCGTAGCTGAGTCGAGACGAGAAGCACAAAGCAGTAGTAGCTCAGAGCCGCAACGAACAGGAGCACCAGGTTGCTGAAGAGCATGCCTCCATTGAGGTACGCGCGAGGGAGGAACAGCACGCCGGTTCCCACAAAGGACTTGAGCAGCAGCAGGGCCGCGTTCATGGGGCTGTTGTTGCCGCTGCCACCGCGGACCTTTCGCTTGCGTCTGCGTCTCGACGGGGTCAATAGAGCACTATCTTCCATTGGCTCCCGCTCGTCCTCGGAATCGTAAGCGTCCGTGTCCTCGCCGGACGAGAAGTACTCGTTGGGCCCCAGGTCCTCGTCATCCTCTTCCAGCTCCTCACCAGCAAAGTGCCCATATATTGACAGGAACTCGAGGAAGCTCGACGTGAACAGCCTCTGCTGGCCCGGCACCGGAGAGGCGTAGCCATCCTCAAGCTGGCCCCCCTGGCCGTTTGGACTCTGGGCGATGCGGCGGAGGTGGTTTCGTCGGAAGCCGCCGGGCACCTTGATCGAGTTGATGTCGAGGACCTCGGCCTCGGCCTCGGGCCTGCCCAGGTCGAAGCTTTTGCTGCGCTGGTTCTTGGCCCTGGCCTCTGCCTGCTCGGTCCACTTGTAGATGCCGCGGGTGACGTCGCCACCCTGTAACCGCAGGCTCGAGAACTCGTCCTCGTTGAGGCCGGCGCCGCCGATCTCGGCGGGCTGCTTCCCCTTGACGGGGCCCTTCATAGAGGACTCTTCCGACACCGAATTCTCATCCGTCGGCTGGACAAGATGGCGTTTCACGATCTCGGGGTCTTCGTACGGCGCACTAGTGCCTAACGCAGGTCGCGATCTGGAATCGAAAGAGCCATAGTTGGTCGGCGGACCCGAGCCTCGCCCGCCGAGGAGCGGAGACTGGGACCGGATCGGTGGGGTGGCGAGTCGCGCCGGAGTTCCGTGTCGCGGAGGAGACTGACCTAGAGAGTTGGAGAGAGCGGCAGCGAGGGCAGATACGCCAGGGCCCTGAACACTTGTGCCAGTCCCAGGCAGGGGGGTTAGATCGTCGAGGGCGTCGGAACGCGAGGCTGCATCGGGACGAGGTGAGGCTCCCCTCGGGGGCGGCGTGCCAATCTGTTGTGATGGGATGGGAGAAGCAAGACGCGCCGTCAAGTCGGCTCGAGGAACAGAGGTGGAATAGGATCGGGGCTGGCCGCCAGCCGGCGACGACGACCTGGGAGGTTGATCAAAGGGATTTCTCGACGGCGAGTCCATTTTGGCGGTGATTCAAGTCGAGAAAGGCCTTATCGCATAGCTTCGCGGAAGTCGGAGAATGGGGCTGGAGGGCGTTGGCAACCAAAGATGACGCAGGAGCCAGGTTCCTCCAGCGCTACTGATAAGACAAGAGAGAGTAGAGCGAAGAGAAGCGAGAAGTATGAGAGTAAGCAAAAACCGATGACGAACAAAGAATGATGACCAAGAGAGTCGCGAGGACAGAGGTAAGACGGAGGGTTGGACGTTGGCTCAGATGACAAGAGTCAATTGATGGAGGGGGAGAGTGAGACTGAGAGAGAGATAAAGGCCTTTCCAAAGGTTCTCAGCCGGCCCTGCCCTGGTGGGATTGAAGCCCTGGGGCGGCGCAGTTTTCGGTCTGGTGACTAAGGCAGATGCCGACCCTAGCTAGGAGGTGCAGTCCAATGAGCGCTGGGGCTGCCGACGTTACAGGCGTGCCAGGCGAATCAGTTTTGGGCAGTGAGAAGCGCTGGAAATCCCGTCTCCACTGTAAATCGTGATTGGAGTTGAAGGCGGCCGAGTCTCGGAACGATGAGGCGTTGAAGGGGGATTTATTCGAGCTCACGAGTCAAGAGGGATACGAGACGAGTGATGACAGAGGTTGTTCTGTTGGGTTCTGCCGAGAAAAAAAGCAAAGGCCCAGCATGTGCCAGAGTTGTGTCGTATTGAGCTCTGGGTTTGAGTCAAAACTTGGAGGTGCCGGTCTACCAGTGTGCTCGAGCTTACTCCGTAGAGCACGGCAGTTCAGGTAGCCCGTTGAAAACCTAACGGCCTGCATGGCTGGTATTATGGAGATTTCTCGTGCTGTTAAGCTTTCTCGATGTCCAGAGGGGACGTGGAAACATCAACCTCCAAATCTGTGGCTGACAATATTCTATCCTGCATGCACGATACGTCAGGCGCGTTTCTGCAGTCACGCTCGTGGGGGTCAAGGCCGTTGCGGAGCTTGGGGTCAGATGAATCGCGGAGAGTGGCCAAGTTTGACATGTGAAGCCATTCCCGACTTGGTCTATTTCGAGGTTCAATGCATTTCCTAGTTGACCTTGAGAATCATCTTCTCTTGTTGATGCCCTTTTTTCACGCAAAACACATGGCCCTTCATCCTCATCTCGATCGTCTCCCCGCTTCTCCGCTCCTCGGAATGATAGCCAGGGATGGCATCTCGAACAGCATCTCCACTCTCCGCCCAGCCCCCGGCCTACGTCATTCAGCAGCATCTGCAGCGCGTATCGCGATACTGCGGCAGGACTCCACATGATTTGATTGTCTTGATTCTTGACGAGAGGGAGACAAGGGCCATGTTTTGAACCTCAAAGGCGAAGAAGATGCGCAAGATGACACCGTGAATTCGCGGGAATGCCTGCTGTAACTGCTACAATGCCCGTGTCAAGCTGACCTCAGGCCTTCAGAGGTGCCAAGCTGAAAGCTGACACTGGACTGGAATTTAGCGGGCATTTTGGACCCGTGGACCCCTAAAACATGGAAGCGAAAAAAAAAAAATTGACCATGTCAATCAACCCTGGAAACCGTCCATGCCCCGCCGAAATGGGTGACTCCGGCTGTCTCTCCTCCTGGTCAAAAGTGGCGGCTTCTATTGGCGTTGATCCCCCCATCGGATACGTAACCGATGGGCCATCCGCAGCCTCCTGTCGAGCGGATTTGCGGCTGCGCCAGAGGCGGCGAGTCGGCGACGCTCTTCCTCTCCACCTCGATCACCACACTGACCACACCCTCATGCAGCAAGGGGAGGGCTTCAGCTTGGAAAGGGCAAGGCAAGGGCTCTGCTAGCTGGACTAACCATTGATCTGCCTGATTTTGCCGGCCGAATTGTGCAACATATCATACCTGCGCTACCAACCTCTCTTCCCTGCACTTGTCGCTTTTGTTATCTATTCCCTTGGATGCGCCCTCGAGTGTTGACGCCCGACCGCCCTCGCTCTTCATCAACTCGTCTGGCTGGACATTCATCTCGTTTTCTGGCCTACATCATGTCGACGCCTCACCAGCCGGACGGCAAGGGCCTCGACGACGGAGGCGGGGGTGGACGGACCCGGGTCAGCGGTGGCAGTTCTCATGATAGACGAGCGTCTGTCATGATGGAGCCCAGGCACAGCACCAAGCTGGGCGCTGTGTCTGGTGTCTACATCCCCGTCTTCCTCAACATCATGAGTATTCTCATGTTTCTGCGATTTGGCATCATCATTGGCAAGATTGGCTTCATTGGCATTCTTGGTGAGTTCCTTCGATCAATAGCTCGGGATAATGCTGACCACGACACCAGGCCTCCTCGTCACAGCTTACTGCATAGACTTGTTGACGACCCTCTCGCTGTCTGCCATTGCGTCAAACGGCGAGGTCAAGGGCGGCGGAGCTTACTATCTCATCTCGCGCTCGCTAGGCCCCGAGTTTGGCGGCTCCATCGGCATCCTCTTCTACCTCGCCCAGGTCCTCAACGCGAGCATGAACGTCGTCGGCCTCATCGACTGCATCCGGCTCAACCTGGGCCCGGCTTTTCCTCAGGGTTACTGGACGGGGTACGGCCTCGAGACGGCTGCCCTGGTCTTCTGCACCGGTCTCTGCTTTCTGGGGTCGGCTACCTTCTCCAGAGCGTCAAACGCCTTGATCGCAATCCTGAGCCTCGCCATCATTAGTATCCCGATCTCGGCAATCTTCAAGACTCCCTTCCGTGATGATGCTCTAGGGATTCATTTCACTGGCCCGAGCCTTGACACGCTGACGGACAACTTTCTTCCTCACTTTAGCAGCCCTGAGTTCCGAGGTCTCGAGACGTTTCGTGACCTCTTTGGTATTCTTTTTCCGTATGGCCTTGATACTGAACTCTGCTATCTTACATGCACATTTGCTAACTCACCTCTAGAGCTACTTCCGGCATCTTCGCCGGTGCTTCAATGTCAGGGGACCTGAAAGATCCGAGCAGGGCGATCCCCCATGGAACGCTCTGGGCCATGTTGACAACCTTCATCGTCTACTTTGTCGTGATCCTCTCGCTTGCCGCGAGCACCACCCACAACTCTTTCCTGGCAAACCCGAATGCCATCTCGCTCACCAACCTGTCCCAGCCCATCATCCTCGCCGGGGAGTGCGCCGTCACCTTCTTCTCCGCCCTCATGGGCCTCATCGGTGCCGCCAAGCTCTTCCAGGCGTTTGCCAGAGACAAGCTTCTTCCGGGCCTATCCTTATTCAGCAAGGGCACCAAGCACGGCGACGAGCCCATCTATGCCCTCCTGTTGACATATGCGATTGCCCAGGTGGCTCTCCTGGCAGATCTGAACCAGATCGCCACCTTCATCTCCATGGGCTATCAGATGACCTTTTTCGTCATGAACCTTGCCTGCTTTCTGCTCAAGATCGGGTCCGCTCCCAACTTCCGGCCAAGCTTCAAGTTCTTCAACTGGCAGACTGCATTCACCGCGGGCATCCTGTCGGCCTTTGCCATGTTCTTCATCGACGAGACCTACGCCGCCATCGCCATCATCGTCCTGGTTCTGCTCTTCCTGCTGATCCACTACCTCAGCCCCCCGAAGCACTGGGGCGACGTGTCGCAGAACCTCATCTATCACCAGGTGAGAAAGTACCTGCTGCGGCTCAAGCCAGAGCATATCAAGTTCTGGCGGCCGCACATCATCCTTCTCATCAACGACCCGCGACGCCAGACCAGGCTCATCCAGTTTTGCAACTCGCTCAAGAAGGGCTCGCTGTACATCCTCGGCCATGTCATCGTGACGGACGACTTCAACTCGGGGGTCCACGAGGCAAGGCTGCAGCAGCACGCCTGGACAAACTACATCTCCGAGTTTTCCAGAATCAAGGCCTTTGTGCAGCTCACCATGTCTCCCACCATCACCTGGGGCATCCGCAACCTGATACTGTCAGCCGGGCTCGGCGGAATGCGGCCCAACATTGCTGTGCTGGGGTTCTACAACATGGACGAGCTGCGAAAGTCAAACCTCAAGCTCCGTGTGCCTGAGGTCCCTGTGTCTCCGTCAACGCAGATGCGTCGGCCTCCTAAAGCTGAAGGGAAGGCTCCTCGAAGGCGGCGAGGGGATACATCGGCGAGGCTTCTGGAGGGTTTCCTCCCAACAGACGTCATCCGGACCGAGGACATGATGTCCCCAACGCAGTATTTGACCATCTTGGAAGACCTCGCCCTCCGTTATCGTCTGAATATCGCCGTTGGGTGTGGCTTCGATAAGCTGGAAACGCCGAGGAAGGACGGAACAAATAGTAAGAAGTACATTGATTTGTGGCCCATTCAGATGTCTGCCGAAGTCACGGCTGAGGGTAAAAGTTTGCTGACAACCAACTTTGATACATGTGAGTACATGCGCCCGAGGCGAAACCGATAACATGCTTACACGGCTTACACCACTAGACACCCTCATTCTGCAGCTTGGTCACATACTCCATAGTGTTCAAGCTTGGAAGCATGCATACACTCTACGAGTCATGGTGTTTGTCGAGTACGAGGGCGAAGTTCTCGAAGAGCACGCCCGCGTCCTGGCGCTTCTTGAGAAACTGCGGATTGACGCCGAAGTTAAGGTGTTTTGCCTAGCGTCGGGTGACCTGAATACTTACGAGCTCATCATACACGGTATCAGCCATGACATGGACTGGGAGATCGTCGTTAACGATACTTTGCGGGATGAAGAATGGTGGGATGACCTTCAGATGTTCCGGGGTCGAGTAGACAGCATGACCTCGGCGCAGGAAGCGCACCATCTCGTGCACATTCTTGATTCTACGTTTGGGCGGCCCGGTGTGTACAATCCGCACGAGGAGATGCACGAGCGGCGTCGTGCAAGCACGGCAGAAGTCCCCGAGATGCCTAAACGGCCAGCAATCGGGATGCTCTCCAAGATGGGTGTGAACATGGGCATTCATACTCATCATCTCCACGATGCTTTAGACGAGACGAGCAGCGAAGATGAAGAGATGGATGAGAATTCCTCAACAGATCTCGATGAGGAGATGGGCTACGGGTATACTTTTGCTAACGCCATGGATGACGAGGACAGTGTCGGCCCAAGTGATCCGGCGAAACGGCCGCTGTTGTCGAGCACAGATCATCAGGGGCATCAGAACTCTGTGGGGTGGCATGGCCGGCGGCGTAGATCCACCAATTCTGGAGATCCTGTCTCTACATCGTACGGCACAATGTCATCGTCGGCGACAGTCAAAGGCGTTGGACCGGGGACACAGCAAAGGACAGCTTCCCGTTCCACGCCCGAGGGAACTGGGTCACAGTCAGGTAATCGATCACGCGCGCCGAGCGCAACCGCTCAGCTGGAGCCATTCCCATCTCTAGGTTCACGAGAAAACTCGGATCCCTCGGTCGCGGTGGCTCGCTCACGCCCGGCGAGCCCTGCGAGAGAGGACACTGTGCGCCTGCACCCCAGCGGCACAACCACGCCAGCGAGGCCGAACCTCTCCAGGCAGTCGTCAGCCGTGAGGTTCTCCAGCCGGCCCGTGCCAGAGACCAAGATCACAACCAAGGCGGAGGGATCGACAATCAGCTTCGCGCCGCCCTCCAGCTCCGAGTCGGAGATGACGCCAAGGGCCTCCGCCGCCGAGCCTCCTCAGCGGCCGACCTACTCCAGACAGTCGTCACTGGGGAAATTCTCGAGCCGGCCTATGCCCGACACTAGGGTGTCCACGGGCGAGGACGAGGGCAGCAGGACCATCTCGTTTGCGGAGCAACCCGTCTCACACTCCTACTCGGCAACACACTCGCGCTATCAATCGCGGCGCAACTCGCAGGGATCCACCGCCGGGCCCGGGCACGGGGAGCTAGGCCTGCGGATCCCCGAGATGCTCGAGAGGTACAGGCTGGGCCCGCGGGTGGACGAGGAGGAGGAGGAGGAGGAGGAGCCAGGGTCGGCGTACACGACGCAAGGGGTAGATCTGTCGTTCAACGAGCTACCGAGCAGAGCGCAGCACCTGATCCTCAACGAGCTGATGCGTCAGCACTCCAAAGACACGGCTGTCCTGCTGAGCACGCTCCCTATCCCCTCAGAGGGGACCAGCCTGGACGAGATGTCGACGGTGCAGTACCTGTCGGACGTGGAGGTGCTGTGCAACGAGCTACCGCCCACGCTGATGGTGCTAAGCAACAACATGACGGTGACAGTCAGCCTCTAGACCACCTCTAGACATACAAACACAAAGGACTAGACAAAAGCCGGGGCATATCCATGACTGACAGATAGCCAAAGACCCGAGCACGGGCGCTCCCAAGGCTTACGGGCGCTTGGCGAGAAAAAGACAAAGGCCGAGTCATGGTGGCGGACAAAGGAAAGATGGCGGACCTGGCTAGAAATAGTTTTCTCTCGGATCCGGGTTGCCGGCACTAGAGCACTGGGTCAACAAGCGAGAAGGCGTGATTTTGGATTTCGGATGGATGTTGGACGGCGTTTGACATTTTTCTACTCTCAGGGGCATCAGGGCATGGGGAGGGCGATTGGAATGGTCTGGTCTCTGGTTGTTCTGGATATCGTCACGCTGGGAGAGGAGGATGGTTTTCGGGGCGTGGCTTGCGGGCACGAATCATGACCATGTGGCTCTCCTCACCGGGTCAGGCACGAGGAACGCAAATCAAGGCACAAGTTCAGGGCCCGGCATTTGCATTCTCAAGCCATACTGTGTTGCTTCTGCGGCTTAACTCTCAAGACACTTCCCGCCCCGTGCCGTGTTACCCAGGTCCAGGCCACTGTTCGTCGACTCTTTCGGTTCTCGCTTTTTCTTTCTTTGTTTTGCCCTCACACCATCTCCGTCTCAAGCTCTTACACCAAGTTACTGCAACATACCCACATTTGGGGGGGGAGGGAGGGGCGAATATCTAGGTAGCATCCCCCTTCGATGGGTCGGAGGCTCCGAGCCGCGAAGGGTAAGAAGGCGGCGCATGCTACCTAAGACTAACGGGTATCAAGGTTTGCGCAGACAACTCAACCGCGAGAACTCTATCACCCGTTGCTTTTCCCCAGAGCCGTCCCTCCACCTCTAGCTGGCGCCGTCGGCCCCATACTATCAGTCACTTACATTCCAGTCGCCGTCTTGACATTCTGGGCGGAGAAGAAAGGGGAACCCAACAGATTTCTCCTCTTTATAACTAGACATTCCTCTCTCTCTCTCTCATCCAATCTCTCTGAGACAACAGGAGGGTCACATGAGCAGCCCAACAGTCAAGATGCCCTCCCGGCGCACAAGCGAAGACAAGGCGGCCAGCTGGAAGGACCAGCTGTCGCCGAGGCTCATGGGCTTCCGGGGCTTCTCCAGGCGGGCGTCCGACTCGGCAAAGATGAAGGACCAGGACAGGAAGTTCACCATGATGCACTTCCCCGACCGGCCCGCCAGGAGGATCACCGAGGCCGAGATCCCCAGCGAGGAGGAGTGCAAGGCCTTCCTCATCAGCATGCGGAAGGCTTCCTTTGCTGAGCAGTTGCAGCGGCAGAAAGAGGAACAGAAGCAGCAGCAGCAGCAGTCACAGCCTGGCCAGGATCTGCGGCGGACCTTTGGGCCCTTGACTCCTGCTCAAGAGGAGGAGAACCCTTGGGAGCTTCGGTCCCGGGACTCGGCTGCCGAGGCACAGGAGACGCAGCTCAAACCGCCGCCGCCTAGCTTCCGCTCAACCTTTGGACCTCTCACGCCCGCTGCAGAGGAGGAGGATATAGATCCGCTTGACACAGCGGGTTCAGCACCTGCTGCCCCTGCACCGCCGCCGTCATCATCTCTCCTCCAGGTGCCAGAGGCTCCCCCGGCCGAAGCCCGCAGCAGCGCCGTCACCGAGGACGGCTTCATGATGATCAGCGAGGCCAAGCAAGTCAAGCTCGAGCGGGTGGACATCTCGCCCGACGCATCGCCGACGTCGTCCCCCCGCAAGGGCAGCATGGCGCAGGAGTGGCCGAAGCGCAAGCAGTCGGTGCAGTGCGTCGTCATCCCCACGCCGCGGCGGCCCAGCGTCGCACCCGAGTGGCAGCGGCGGAAGCAGTCGGTCCAGACGGTCCTCATCCGGAGGCCCTCGCGGGCACAGGACGCTCTCAGCTCGCATCCCGTCCATGTGCCCGGCATCCCGGTCCACGTCCGCCAGGACAGCGCTTCCGATCCGCTGTGCAGGGTGTGCCACGGCGGCTTGGCTGAGAAGTCCGGGGTGTGCTCGAGGTGCGAGGACGAGTACTCTGCTCCGACTACGCCGGTAGACGCCCATCCTCATCCCATCCCTCGCCATCAGCAGAAGCTGCCTCAGCCTCTGAACCTCAACAAGCCCACCCGACCGCTCATCCCACATACCCTCGACGGCATAGCGAGCCTCCACCGCCCCTCGGCGTCCCTCACTTCCGACCCCGAGGCTAACCAGCCCTCGCCGCCGCCGTCACCCATGTCTCCCTGCCGTGCCGTGCACCACCCCGCCAGCAGCATCGTCGCAGCGATGCCTACCACTCCGTTGACTCCCCTGTCGGAGCTCTCTACGCCAGAGGTCTTTAAGCGGTTCCAGCTCGAGATGGATAGGAAGACGCAGGCTGAGGAGGTGGTGCCGCCGCCGACCGTCGAGAGCGACGTGTACGATGACGAGTGGGCGGATTACTACTTTGATAAGCAAAACTTCAAGACGGGGAAGCGCAGGGAGCCGCCGAAGCTGATGCCGCTGGGGGAGGTGCATCCGTTTATGCAGCGGGAGTTGAGCCTGGATGAGTATGATGGTGCCTTTGGGAACCCTGCTAGTCCAGGAGGATGGATCTAGAGGAGTGGGAAGTGTTAGAGGGGGACATGTAGATTGAGACTGTATGTTGTGCATCGGAAGGCCGGCGTTTGTAATTTGTATCTTCCATCTCATATAGCAAGCGTTTCTATTTTATCATCAGAGTCTATGCTCTATCAAATGCGTCCCAGCTTTTTCTCATATCTTCGTGAATATATCCCAACATGCCATCTAGTCTATACAAATCTTCAAGATCCAGCTCTATACCTTTATAGTATCCTCTTCACGGTCAAACCGCTCGCATCTCCCCCCTCCAGCTGCACCAGCCCCCCCGCCTCGAGCCTCTTCTTCCACTTGTTGCTCTCGTACCGCGCGAGTATCATGGTCATGCGCAGCGTCACGTCGCTGCTGGAGCCGTGCTCCTCCAGCGCGTCGGCGACGGGCGTGAACGTCCAGCGGCCAAACGCCCAGTTGAGGATGTACCGACCCGAGGCGGAGGGCTCCGGCTGGGGGATGTCCGGGTCCGAGTTTGAGGGCGTGGAGGAGAGGGTGGCGAGGGCCTTGATGCGGTAGGCTTCGTCCTTGGGGGCGGAGGAGAGGAAGGCGAGGAGCTTAGGCGTAGAAATGCGGGAGGAGGGGTCTGCTTTGAGGTCGATGGAGAGGACTTCGACTTCGCTCTGGTGGTGGGAGTGGCCGTTTGTTTCGCCGTTGGTATGGCTGTGGCTGTGGCCGTTGGTCTTGTGGTCGCCGTTGACCTCTCGCTCGGTCAACTCCTTTGCCAGCCCGCCGTCCACCCCAAAGATAATGTCCATCGACACCCATCCCTTGTCGCTCTTGACATGGGCCACATCCACCTCCAGGTCGCCCACCCTGTCGAGGCACTCGTCGTACCGCAACTCGCCCGCATCCTCCCACTTGTTGAACACGATCAGGTCCGTGTACCGCGCCTGGATCCTCGCAGTATAACTCGTGTCCTCGTACCCCTTCCAGTTCTCCACGTCGATCACGCTGACCACCCCGTCGAGCACATATTTCCCGGACTCGCGCGCCAGGCGGTTCACCTCGAGGGCCAGCGTCGCAGGGAAAGCAGAGCCGCTCGTCTCAACCACGATGCGGTCGGGCGTGACGGTGTCTTCGAGCTCGGCCAGCGCAGGGCCCAGCTGCCCGACTAGGTTGCAGCAGATGCAGCCATTGAGGAGCTCCTGGACGCCGGAGATGGCCGAGTTGGCGGCGAGCTGCGAGTCGACGGCGAGGTCGCCGAATTCGTTCTTGAGGAGGGCGAGCTTGTAGTTTGGGTTCTGGGCGCGGAGCTGCGGGATCAGGTTGAGGATGAGGGTGGTCTTTCCGGAGCCGAGGAAGCCCGTGATGATGGTGATGGGGATGGGCGCCATGGTGAGTTCACTCTGCGTTTACGGGTCGCAAAGGGGGAAAGGCGATAAAGTTTGGGACGCCTAGGGAAAATACCTCTCGAGGGCTATTGACGGTTGAGGAATCTGGTGAGACATGTCGGCTCATCAAAATCGCCTGATAAGATAAAGATTCTTTTTCCCTTATCGGGACTTATCGGGCGGTGACCCCGCGGTCTGCGGCTTGACGTCACCCCCATGATTTGCAGAGATGGGACTATCACGATCCAAGATGGATTGCGTATGCCGAGATGTGAACAAGGAATTGGGGGTTGATCTAGATAGATGGGCAGAAATACCTGCCTCTGTTGCTCTCTATCTCAAATCTTGAATCTTTAAATTTCCGGAGATTCATCCTTTGCAGGAAAGATAATCCACCATTCACAGAAGCCAAAATGACGTCCAGCCAGACAAACGAAGCATCCCAAGAGACATTCAAGGAGCAGCTGGACAAGGCTGCGCAGGACACCCGTGAGGCGGAGATGCAGAAGCCAAACCCGATAGTCGAGAAGAGTGAGTTTCGGTTCAACACGGCTGTAACATTAGGTATACTGACTCGTACCTTCAGTCACCGAGTACGTCCCAGCTGCAGCCAAAGTCCTCCCCGGGAAGCAGAGCCCGCATAACGAGGAGCAAAAGCCAGACGGGCCTCCTGAGCGTCCGGATCACGATGACAAGATCGAGGAGTTTGTGAGGGATCAGCATCGAAGCAAGGGCACCGACGGTATGCTGGGTCGGTCTGATGACGAGTAGCTTTCTTCATGTCGAGATAAGAACGGAATTGTACTTTTAGGTTTTTGGCAAACACGAGATGACGGCCGTATTGCATGAATACACGAATCACATGTCCAGTGTTGACTTTGAGGGTATCATCTTGAGGTTGCGAGCTTGGTTGCGACGGAGATTGACTCGATCGAGGTGGCCATCACGATGACTTCGATTGACTCGACGTCTGCAGGCGATGATGAAACATGGTCCCTCAGGTTACGAGCCAAGGCCTGTAAACTTATGCGGCTCCAACGCAAATTCTGCACCAAAATTCTGCCCACAAAATTGCTCGGGCCAGATGCGAAAAAAGCACATGCAGCCCGCCAGCAGATTCGCCAGCATTAACAATCTCACAGGCACAAGCCCAGAGACCAAACTCTACGTTCTTCTGATATGTCCCCCCTTCTTGGCATTGACCGCCTACGGGCGTCCGCTGCCGAAGCAGCGAATCTGACGGAAAATTTCCTATATCCAAGGGTTTTACTCTTCTGAGCGTTTCCCGCTAGGGGAAAGGCAACGCGACACCGTGGGTGGTGGGAAACCGCGGACGGTCTCCCGGGTGAAGGTCGTGGCAACTCAGTTGGCTTTTTGATAGAGAAGAAAGGAAAAAAGAAGACTGAATTTTGGGCGTGGTTGTGAGTTGATAAAGGAATGGGAGGAATGGCGCTAGGCTGTTTTGGGTGATTAGTCATCCTTATTGGGAGGCTGGGTTTTGAATTGAAGCTCCACCTTGCGCAAGCCTGGGAGTTAACCTATACCTCACGGGAAGGGTCAAAAATGAGGTTTTTCCAGTCAAGATATTTTCCGATGTGAGGACAAGTGGATCCTTAATGTCTTGATTATCGTGAGATGGTTTCTTAGTCTAGATTGGAGGTATGTGGTGAACGCCAAAGCTCTTCTAAAATATCTCCGACGGCGTCTCACCTGGAAGGTAGAGCAACAGCAGAAGAAAACTTCTAACCGTCAATAAACATACTCTGAGTTGCGAATTTGAAAAATCATTTCTACCGGGGCATATAGAAGCACCGCTATTCCACGTGTCCAACCCCAAACTCACAAATCGTGCTCTAATAGAAAAGTCTAGTCTATGTTGGTGAAGCAAGCATCGACTCACGGCCACCTGAGACCCTTCCCGAGCAACTCTGCCCCAACTTCCGTGACAAGCTTCTCACTCGGAAACTTGGCCTTCTTTGCCAAGATGCTATCCTCCGCGCCCACCGCCTGCAAGAGATCGGGAAGTTCCCCGTCAAGAGCCGTCCCGTAGACCAGATGGCCCAAGGCCAGTAGCATCCCATGCAATGCCTCTGCCGACTTCTCCTCCAGGGAAATAGCCTCCACCACGGACGCAGCCAGCTCCAGTTCGTCGTCTCCTGACATGCTCGGCTTGGAAGCATTCCTGGCCCGTCGATTCGCTAGTGACAGGTTGAAGAGCAGGGACGAGGCTGCAACCCTCACGTTGTTGTGGCTTTCGTCCAGGAAGCTGGAAGAAATAAGTAGGATGATTGCCGACCGCAGATTGCTATCTCTCATAATTTCTTCGGGGAACAGCGGCGTCGAGAAGAAGTTGCACGCCATCTGCAGCGTGACGAGTCGGAGGGCGTAGGGGCAGTCTGTCTGCTTGTTGGCAAAGTCCAAGACTCGCCGAACTGTTTCATGGCCCTTCTCCTCTGCGAAGAATCCGCTGACCCTGGGATCCGAAAGTGCACATCTGAACAAGTCCACGATGGTAAACACAATATCAACGGGTAGCGCCAAGGCAGGGCCCTTCATAAAAGCAGATAGATGGCTCATTTCCGGAACGATGGCGCTCTGAGGCCCGTCCCTTGACCGGTCTTCAAGATACTTCTTGAGGGCCTTGACCTCCGGCGTACCGGCGACTCCACCGCCCATCTTGGCCATCAGCTTGTCCAGGGGCGGAACCTTGGGGTAGAGAACTGGCTTCGCATCGGGGCTCGAGAAAGTCGGCAGGCGGAGCTTCTCATGTGGATGAACCGGAAAGGCCATCTGCACGAGAAGCTGGACATTGCCTCGGAGCGCGGCCGGGTCGGCCCCTGACCACCGGTTCTCCTGCTCCCCACGCAGGAATGTGATGAGGGTTGGCGTCGCGCTGATGGAGTACTGGCTGGAGATCTGGTAGGCCTGAGGCTGCGAGATGTCGACCTTGATGAGCGTGGCCTTGTCGCCGACCTCCTGCGCTAACTCGTCGTAGACCGGGTACAGGATCTTGCAGGGCGGACAAGTCGCCGAGGTGAAGAAGACGACTGCGCACGAGCTCTTTGCGCCCTCGAGCAAGCTGTTGAACTCGGAGATGCTGGTGACGTTCTTGACGCTGTACTTTGGAGCGGATACTGTCCCGTTCCGTGCCGCTGGCGTTTGAGCACTCTGCTGGAGCCCGAGGATGGAGCCGTTTTGTCTCCTGCCGGCGTTGACTCCCTGGGTGAGCTGGGGGAGTAGCATGCGGCCCATCGGCGAGTCCAGCACGGCCTGTGGCATCTTGGCAATGTGCTCTGGGATGCCTTTGCCGACGAGGAAGTTGGAGAACGAGTCACTAAAGTTGTTGCAGTTGTGATGGAAGAGGTCATATGCCTTTGCCGCTCGGTTAGTTCGGGAACGCAGGGAGTCTTGAGAAATAAGACCGTACCTCTAGAGTAAAGATTGGGCGGAGAGAATCGAGAAACTCTTCTACTATGTCCATGGGCAGGTTTGTCGTGCCGAGATGCAGCCTCTCCATCGGCTGGCCGAGATGTGATGAGCCGGGCGTGATGGCGATGATGCCGCCATCGTAGACGTATTCTCGGCCGTTGAGCTCGATGGATGTGTGGTAGATGGCGTCGAGCTGGAAGCCGAGGATGCCCATGGACATTTGGCGGGCAAGGCCGCGGGAGAGGTCGTAGACTAGCAGGTGGACGTCCATGTTGCCGCGATGACCTGGATCTTGCCGCGCTGAACGGTGTTGTGAGACGAGAGTTTTTAAGCGGGCGATAGAACGATGGCCAGAACGTAAGGCTTCAGGGAGATTATTATGAAGAATAACTAAATTAATTTGGAGTTGTGATGCTTGGAGGTTGCAAGGTTACGAGGTTGAGTTTCAGAGGGAGGTTATTCAACTTGCATTAAACAGGCAACACTGGTCTACGTCTCAATCACTGGAAGATTCTGGAGGCGCTGACAAGATGGTGGCTTGTACATATTGCGCAAGTCGACGAGCGGCAAAGCCGTCTACGATGGTTCAAATTGGCTTGAATAGATCTATCAGGTCGAAAATCCTTGACCTGACGAGGATCCGCTCTCTCCATCAAGCACATCTTGAATGGGAGTCTTCAAGTTCATGATAGTTGCCCGACCGCGGTCCGCCCTCTGCCTCAGTTGGTGGGGCTTCTAAAATTAGAGGCGTTATCGTCAACTCAGGGGCCCCCTCTCGCTGAAAAAACTCCCTGAACCCCTGACAGGTGCGCTGACCATCCCGCTGGCCGCAGAAGTGGGGCCGCCGCCCGCCGATTTTGCTGATGCAGATTGGCCAGAGTCTCACCTCCAGATCCAATCCAAATCGGTTCCGCGTCTGCGACTGGTTACAGGATTACGGTTCCCCCCCCCTTTCTTACCAGCTTGTCAAGAACCGGAACTCCTTTTATTTCTCCTTTCGCCACGCCCCAAAGTTCCCTTTATCCCCTCCTCCATTCCTTTCCTTTTAGATCGCTTATCCTTCGTTTGGAAGCGCGTGTCTCCCCCTCTGAAAGGTTGATCTTTGTCAACCTTTATGTGCGACGGCGTCCCTCTTTAATAGAAACAGCCCACCCCCTGGTCGCCGCGCGGTCCTCCATTTCTCGCGAAGCCTGCGCTCATGAGAACAACCACGACGCTGCCCTCGAAGTTCGTCGCCTACGATCCTCACGAGAAGCCCGACCGCTACAAGTTTAGGCCCAAGAGACAGGGTGTAATCGCAAGCATGAAGGAATCTTGGATGACTCAGTCGCAGAGGACGCGGTGGATTAAGACTGCCGCCATCCTCTTTGCGGTTGTTACGCTCTTCTACTTTATCTCCCCCAAAGGCGTCGAGGTTTACAATGAAGGTACTACTTTTGGCGGCAACTAGGAGAATCATCTGCGGGCGCAAAAAGTGCTAATGCGATCCAGTATCTCATCCCAGCAGCGGCGGAAGCAGCAACAGCGGCGGCGGCAATGGCCAGACCCCCTCAGACTCGTCTTACGGCACCGAGCGATGCACCAAGTCGTTCTCCAAGGACAAGCCCATCGTCCAGTATGTCCTCATGATCGACGCCGGCAGCACTGGCTCGCGAATCCACGTCTACAAGTTCAACAACTGCGGTCCCACGCCCGAGCTCGAGCACGAGGAGTTCAGGATGACCGAGAAGACGGTCGGCGGCCTCAGCGCCTTCAAGGACGACCCCGTGGCCGCCGCCAAGAGTCTCGACCCCCTGATGCAGGTCGCCATGGACACCGTTCCTGAGGCCCTCAAGGGATGCTCTCCCGTTGCAGTCAAGGCCACCGCTGGTCTCCGAATGATTGGCAAGGAACCCGCTGACGCTATCCTCGCCGAAGTCCGACGACACCTCCAGGAGGACTACCCCTTCCCCGTTGTTGACAAGGACAAGGACGGCGACGGCGTTGCTATCATGGACGGATCGATGGAGGGTGTCTACGCCTGGATCACCACCAACTACCTCCTTGGCAAGATTGGCGGCCCCGACATGAGCGAGACTGCCGCTGTTTTCGACCTGGGTGGCGGTTCTACCCAGATTGTGTTTGAGCCCACCTTCAAGGGCGCTGCCGATGGTGGCATGCCCGAGAAGCTTGCTGAGGGCGACCACAAGTACGATCTGGACTTTGGCGGCCGCCACTTTGAGCTGTACCAGCACTCTCACCTGGGCTACGGTCTCATGGCTGCCCGCGAGGCTATCCACAATGCCCTGATGAACGACATCAGCGAGTCCAAGGGTGCCGACAAGGCCTGGATGAAGGAGCCTATTGTCCACCCCTGCATCGCCTCGGGAATGTCCAAGACGGTCGAGCTCCAGATTGGCGGCAGCGAGGATAAGGCCAACTTCACCTTCACCGGCCCCTCGCAGCCTGCTCCCGCTCAGTGCCGCAACCTGGCCGAGAAGATCCTGAACAAGGACGCCGCCTGCAGCATCGCCCCCTGCTCCTTCAACGGCATTCACCAGCCCTCGTTGGCCAAGACCTTTTCCAAGGAAGACGTCTACATCTTCTCTTATTTCTACGACCGCACCAAGCCCCTCGGCATGCCCGATTCCTTCACCCTCCGTGAGATGCACGACCTCACCCAGACTGTCTGCATGGGTAAGTCTGCCTGGGATGTCTTCACCAGCGTCCCCGACGCTATGGACGAGCTTCTCGACCGACCCGACCACTGCCTGGACCTCAACTTTATGATGGCTCTGCTGCACACTGGTTATGACATGCCCATTGAGCGGGAGGTTAAGATTGCCAAGAAAATCAAGGGCAATGAGCTCGGTTGGTGTCTCGGTGCCAGGTAAGCTTCTCAGTGCCCTGTTCTTGACATGATGCGTGCTGACATTGATTTCCAGCTTGCCCCTGTTGGAGCCTGGCTCCGGCTGGTCTTGCAAGGTTCGCGAGGTCTCTTAGATTGAAACTCCGGGAAACAAGGCGTTGATAACGGTTGCGGCATGACCGTTCTTTTTTTTATTAGAGTGATTCTTACATGGCGGCTAAACCCGCATTTTGGGCATACGGCGAAAAGAGATGAACGGGTCCTCAGCATGATGAAACAAACTTGGGACTGGATTACAGGGCCGTGGCTGGCTACTCGGGGAACTGGAGTCCTAAACTTGTCATGACGTGTAGATTATTATAGAATTATTTAATACACCGGCACTCCCGCCCTATAACGGCGCGGTCACCAGACCTAGGACATCTTCGACGACATCCTCGGGGCCGACGTCTTCCAGCAGGGCCTCGACGGCCTCGACTCTGCTGCCCCATTGCATGCTCCTCTCCTTGTCGGGAGGCGTGAGCTGGATGCGGTGGAGATAGACCTTGTGGGCAGCGAGGCCGACTAGGGCGGGTGTCACAAAGTCCAGACCATGTAGGGCGGCCAGGCAGCGCATTAGTTGGTTAAAGTGCTTGGTGGCTGTGGGACTGATGCCTCCTGCAACAGCTCTGTGCATGCGGAGGAACGAGACGATGTTCATCTGGTAGCGGGTGACCTCGATGTCGACTTGGACTTCTTTGCTCAGCGTTCCTAGATGGCTGACCTCCTGCATGATGTTAGATGCCATGATCCTTGCCAAGAAATAAGAAACATACCGTTTCGAGAATTAGAGGAGGTGCAGAGGAGGCTTCTTCGTTGGGGCCCCTCTTCACTACACTGCCCGTCGAGGCGGTGTCGGCGCCATCATCCGGGTCGGCCTCCTCGAGATTGACGAACCCATCCTCGGGATCATGCCAGTAGGCAATGTACAAGAAATCGTTCAGGTGCGCCGTCACACGCGCCTCCCCTCCGCTCCCAGCCTCCAAGACGGGGATAAAGACAAACTGCTTCGGGGCAGTCTGCACAGACGTCCGGGTGAAGATGCGGCGGGTGCGCAGCAGCTCGAGGGCCTGGATCTGGACGGCCTGGGGCGCGCGGTCGAGGTTCTTGGCGAAGACGATGTTGGCGATGCGCGAGGAGAAGGCGCCGCCGCCGGGGGTCAGGGGGCTCAGCGGGGTGCGAGGAGGAGGATGCGAGGACGGCTGGGATGTAAAGTACGAGTCTGGGTGGTTGCGCAGCGGGGACGACGAGGAGTAGCCGGACGAGGTGGGTTGATGCTGGCCGAGGATGAGAGCGGCGGCAAAGTCCTCGAGGGTCGTGGAGGGGGTGCAGTCGATGACGACCCAGCTGAGGCCGAATGTCTTGGTGGCTACGAGCTGGAGCTCCTGGACGAGGTCGTCGATGGCATCGGGCGGTGTGCTCACGAGGCAGTGCTCGCGGCTGATTAGGCAGAGGAGCACGGCGAGTTCCAGGTCGCTCAGGGCGTGGACCTTGTCGAGGAGGCTGTCATCCGCCATCGTTCAGCCTTGAAGACCTCGGATTCGGGTCCATGAGGCTATGGCCTCGATCAAACCTCAGCAGCGGTGACCCTTTGCTGTAGGTTACAACTTATTAACGGGTATCTCTAATCGATAACCGAAGGTGCGGTGTCGCATGATGTCGGTGCATATGATGTCACGTGGAGTTGCACAAGGACGAACCAAGCGCCCATTGGACCCACAAGAGCTGGAGTTATGCATAGATCTAGGCCTAACTGAGCCTAGCGCCGGTGGATGTAACCTTGACCGACGGGCGAGGCTGTGACATTGGTACCTCCCCCTGCCCTCCCGTCATCTGCCATCTTGCCGCTGCCTCTCCTCCAAACAACACACAGAAACCAACCTCTTCCGAACCTCGATCCTCGACGATCCCCGGCCCCCTTTGTTAGCCCAAACTTCTGGGACGATATCTCTCGTGTTAGCGCGGTCCAGCGACAAAAACATATATTTTCGACCGATATCGAGCTTCGTCAAGCAAGCGACGGTTCCCATCATTGCGTTTCGGTCGCACGAGATAACGTCATTGAGCAACGCTCTACTTCCAACAGACAAACGCTCACCATGTCTTCGAGGAAGAAGGTCCTCCTCAAGGTGCGACGGAGCGAGATCATGCCCCGATATTTGAGGAATCCGAAATTCTGATACGATTGCGGGAGATAGGTTATCATCCTTGGCGACAGCGGCGTTGGCAAGACGAGCTTGATGAACCAATATGTGCGCACTTTTGCCCCAGGGTCGCCCACCGAGATACATCGATGCTGATATCAGATTGTGATGGCAGGTCAACAAGAAGTTCAGCGCAAGCTACAAGGCCACCATCGGAGCTGATTTCCTGACGCGAGAGGTCCTGGTTGACGATCGACAAGTTACCATGCAGGTAGGACTGGCCCCGCCCCTGGAAAACCTTGTTGTTATGGCGAATGCTAATTGTGATTAGCTCTGGGACACGGCCGGCCAAGAACGATTCCAATCTTTGGGCGTTGCCTTCTACCGAGGTGCCGACTGCTGCGTTCTGGTCTACGATGTCAACAATGCCAAGAGCTTCGAGGCGCTGGACAGCTGGAGAGACGAGTTCCTCATCCAGGCGTCCCCCCGGGACCCTCCCAACTTTCCCTTCGTAAGTTGAACTGAAAAGGTAGATTGGTTTGGAGTACTGACATGATGTAGGTTGTGCTGGGCAACAAGATTGATGTCGAGGAGAGCAAGCGAGTGGTACGTCGGCGATAAGATCACCAGGGGAAGAATTCTTCTAACGTCTGGCAGATTTCCAACAAGAGGGCCATGACCTTCTGCCAGTCCAAGGGCGACATCCCCTACTTTGAGACGAGTGCTAAGGAGGCCATCAACATTGACCAGGCATTCGAGGGTGCGTATCACTTCTGCCTGCATCCTACGCTTACAGACTGACCCGCCGTAGTGATTGCTCGAAACGCCCTGGCCCAAGAAGAGTCGGAGGAGTTCAGCGGCGACTTTGATGACCCGATTAACATCCACATCGAGAACGACCGTGACGGCTGCGCCTGCTAGAGTGGCAGAGAGGGGTGCGATAAAGACGATGTGGTTTGGGATTGGATTCGACGGAATGTGCGACAAGACCTTTTTTTGGAGGAGGAGGAGGAAGATGACCTTTTCCTCTGTTGGAGGCATCATTATTACTGCCTGGATGTAGCATACTGAGGCTGAGCTTTCCCCTGTTTTTTGTTGGTGTTTGAGCATAGATGCGACTTTTCCTGCTACGACTGTCTGGCCTTGTGAAGTTTCTGTGCTAAACTGTCCTGGACAATGACTACGATGTCTGGAGATGGCTCGTCAAGGCAGCAAGAAAATGGCTGCTTATGTTGGTTGATGTGAGGCGCAGCGACGCCATGTTAGTGCCACAACTGGGCCATTCATTGGCATCTCGTTTTTGACACGCTGGTTCTATATATTCCGACTTTTCAGCCGCAGCCTGTTTCCAAAACTCTTCCATTCCTCATTACTGAAGTCCAGGCAAGAAAAATGCGTAAGTGTAACGCCCACTGACTCGGGAAGACGACTGACCAGCTCAGGTATCGCCCAGTGGCTCTTGAGAAGAGGCCCCGAGCATGTCGGCGTCATTATCGGCAGCGACGCCGCTGGCAAGACGACGATGCTGTACCGGCTGAAGCTGGGCGAGATTGTCACGACGATCCCAACAATTGGCTTCAACGTCGAGACGATTGTGTATCGGGACGGCGGCGAGATTACGCTGTGGGACGTGGGAGGTGAGCGATTCATGTGCCTCTGAGGAACTTTGCTGATGTTGTCGAAGGATGCGATAAGATCAGGCCGCTGATTCGGCATTACATGCATTCGAGCCGGTTTCTCATCTTTGTGCATGACTGCGCGGATCGGGATCCCGGAAGGGTGGAGTTCTCTCTCGAGTATCTTCGTTTGGGGCTGGGATGGATGGTCGAGCATGGGAGTCGGCACATGTTCATCTTGCTGAACAAGCAGGATCTTTTACCTCCCGAGGAGAGGGACGCCATCGTGAAAGAGCTGAGAGGCGTGTTTGAGGCCGAGATTGCCCAGAATATCGACGTGAACAAGCACCACGTCAAGATCGTGGACCGGCCTGGCCTGAGCACGTTGTCTGGGGACCAGCTCTATGAGGTGATGGACGAGATTAGGGAGACGCTCCAGCAGGTTGATAAGCCAAAGCAAGAAGACACGAAGGCTGAAATTACGAAGATGGAGAAGGGGCCGAGCGAGGAAGAGCTCCTTCGGCAGATTGAGAAGGCTAACGGGGAGGGTGTGGACGCGGATGCCTTTTGGGGGTGTTTTCTCAAGGGGGATCTCGCCTCATGGGATCACTATACGCATTTGAGGGCGGGGTTCTTTGTGATGCGTGATTGCTTCGCGAGAGGGCTTGGTCTGCTTGAGTGTGCGGATGAGTTTATGGGTCATCTGGACCGTCTGAAGAGGGGGAACCCGGAGAGGTTCAGGAATACAGCGCACAAGTAGGTCCGACCATGGAATGGATGATGCCTTGGCTAATCTTGCGCAGGACCATGACGATATTCTGGCTTCATCAGATACAGGTCGCTTCTGTCAACTATCAGGCCAGTAGGGGACTGGCGATGTTTCCTCCACGGGAAGCATACCCCGAGATCCTCCTGTCGATGCCGTCGCTCATAAACTCTGGTCTCTGGAGGAACTACTACTACAAAGACTTGCTCTTCACACCCGAGGCCCGAGAGAATTGGCATCTCCCAGATCTCCAACCTCTTCCGATTGTCACAAAGGGACAACCGCGGGATGAACAGCCTCGTACAAAGCAATCTGCTAACGATCCCGATCGACTTCCCCGATTCGCCTTTTCGGTTGTACAAAAGACATTGACGTCGAAGTTGAGGAGGGGAGGTGTCGTGAAGCAAGCGTTGGATGCTCTGCAATCGTCTACCATACGTCTTCGGGCAGCTGATCCCTCGGTGCCGCCATACTCGGAGACGCAAGCGTACTTCTGGATCCAGATCATCCACGCGTATATCCGATCCTTGGATACTGGACACTCTTCTCAACCTCGGTTCGAAGGATCGTCTACGGCACTCATATTCGAAGCCTTCAAAGCCCTCTTTGACATCACCGGCGATGAATGGCGACAGTACTACTCACGGTCAGTCTGGGAGGGCATCCCCGCTAGGATGGCCTTTGTCAATCCCGACAAAAAGGCCCTCCCGAACGTCTTTGGCATGCCCTCGCAGGCAAGAGTTGAGCTTGCCCGCTCGCAAATGGTCAACGCTATCAGCCACCGCTTCACCGACACGCCAGGCCTTCCTGCACGTGAAGAACTCGATTTCACTGCTGCGGTTCTAATTGACGAGGTAAAGCTCATGCGCGAGGAGGAGCTCAACGTAGCAAGCCACGCAAGTCTCTTGCACTTTCTCTACAGACGACTATCCGGACAGACAAGGCCACCGGGTCTACGAGACGATGAGAAAAGGAGCGCGTCTGTGGCGTCGGCGACAGCCCTGGAGGTTTCTTCACGGATGGGCGTGACACAGAGCATGTTTTGGGTGCAGCAGGTTCAGATTTGCATGGCTGGGGGGAGGAATGACAAGACATTTGAGGAGTTTGTGATGGGCAATGCGCATTTGGCGTGTGAAGAGTTGCCGCTGGTGTATTACTCGCCGCAGGTTTGGGAGAGTAGTGAGGCGAGGGGGGTCTTTGTGCCGCCGGATAGGGAGGCGCTTTCGAGTGTTGTGCGAGGAGGGTAATTGAGCGCTGTGAGAGTGTTTGGAGGTAGTGAAATGAATGTTACGTGCTTGAATATGTGGCTTAACCCGTGATGAGAACCCAAGATGTCTAGCCGTGTTGACCCCGCCGTCACATCTTCCCTTCGTCACTACAACGCCAAAGATGATTGACGACGACTCAAGATATTTTTGTCTTAGCGGTGATTGCCCCGTAGGCGGCCCAACCACCTGGCATGTTACCGACTGGGACCAGCGACGCGTGATTTCGGTGACGATGGATGGGGAGCAGGACGACGAGACTAAGGCTGTCGAGTATCTACGCCGCCACGGCCGCCAACTTCCGAGCATCGTGTACGGCATATATGTGTCGCAGATGGGGGAGATTATGTCCATCTATACCGACAAAAAGCATGATCCGACCTGCTGCGCACATTATCCGTCACTCGAGGAGGTCTTGCTTCCTGAAGGGATCCAGACAGTACGGCGCGACGAGCTTGAGGAGCTGGAGAGGCTTGGACCCGACGCCGACCTTGTCGCATACACTCTATATCCCGGGGGACCTGCCAAAAAGGTGAGCCCTTTTACTGCGTCAATCTCAATGCTAACCTGGGTAGGTCGTGTTTAAATACCACTGGATCTGGCAATATGGTCCCAGCTCCTGGAACGAGATGAACCTGTGGATGCGTCTGCCGCGTCACCCAAATATCGTGCCTTTCGACCGGCTTGTCGTCGACGAGCTTGAGGGCCGTGTGGTCGGATTCACCAGCGACTATGTACCTGGTGGTACTCTCAAGGAGAACAAGTCCCGCGTCTTCAAACTGGAGTGGCTACGGCAGCTTCTACAGGTAGTGGACGATCTGAATCTCCGACACGACATCGCTCATCAAGACATTGCACCGCGAAACCTCGTGGTTGATGAGTTGACGGACTTGATAATGCTCTTTGACTTTAATTTTGCGGCTCGCATCGGGCACCCTTCTCCCAACGAGGACGAGTGGTATGATGAGAACCGGAATGATGTCAAGGGTGTTATATTCACTCTCTACGAGATCATCACCCGAGACGCGAGTCTCCGCAGCGTGCCTCACAAACAGCAGGACTCCAATATCCTTGGATTGGAGTGGGTGAAGCATCCAGAGGTGAAGCTGGACAGCCCGGTCGCGGCGTATCAGCGGGCGTTGCAAGAATGGCGGGAGCGCAGGGCGGCTTGCCCGAGAGCAGCTACAGAGACCATCGACTGGCCTCCCAGGCCCAAGCCGCCACAAAAAGAGTTGTCTCTGAGAGATATGCAAGGACAACCGGTCTCATTAACTATGGACGTGTGGTATGAGAAGCGGCAGGATATACTGAATAGGGGAGGGAAGGTCTTGAACTGGGAGAGGCCACCGCAGAGGATATTGGATGAAGGGACGAGGGTGCTTTCTAGTGGCGTGGTTGACGACTAGAAATGAATTGATAATGCCTGATAGCGGTAGTGAATATAGAAAATGATCTCCTGATGACGAAAATTGTGCCTCAGAAGCTCCTTCATACAATGCACAGATCTGCATCATGATGATATCACTGCACAACATCATCTGTCCATATTAATACGCAAAATGGCCCTAGAACACAGAAAGAATCTAGAAAACAGCAAGTAAATAACTTATTTCGGCGTCTGTTTTGTTAATTCCATTTTCCAGCCATGTCGCACGTTCGTCTTCTCAGAGCTGCTCGTCCATGGCGGGCTTCTGTCACCGTCCCCAGCGCGCTTCACCGGCCGCTATCTACCTCGCAGACTCTTCGAGCTGCCGCACCAATTCTGCTGGAAGATAAAGAGCGAGGCTTTGGCTTCGTCCGGCACAACACCCGGCCGCCGAAGCCGAGGTCGGTCGGCGTCACGGAGATCCGAGGGCCGTACTACTCTGCCATGGGGAAGCGGTACCTGCAGGATGTTCTCGAGACGTGAGTCTTGACACTGGGTTTGACGGTTTCCTGAAGTCATTGACCAAGGTATCAGGATGGGCCACCACGTCGATGGCCTCAAGTTTGCGGGTGGTTCCTTTTCGTTGTTCCCGGAGGATAAGCTGAAGGAGCTCATTGACCTTGCTCATCAGCATAACGTCTATGTATCTACGGTACGTCTCATTAGAAGTAAGCTGAGCAGCAACTTAACCATGCCACCAGGGCGGCTGGATGGAACACGTCCTCCTGCAGTCCGACCCGGCCTGGGCCGTGGATCAGTATCTCAAAAAGTGCAAGCAGCTTGGGTTCGACGTGATCGAGATCTCATCCGGGTTCCTCTCCATCCCCCAGGACGACTGGCTCCGGATCGTCGACAAGGTCCACTCGGAGGGCCTCACCGCCAAGCCCGAGTGCGGCATCCAGTTCGGCGCCGGCGGGGACACGCAGGCGTCGGAGCTCTCGTCGCTGGGCACGTCCGACCCGTCCAAGATCGTGCACATGGGGAGGCGCTTCATCGACGCCGGGGTAGAGAGGATCATGATTGAGAGCGAGGGCATCACGGAGAATGTGGACAGCTGGAGGACGGATGTGATCCAGCAGATACTGAGGGAGCTGCCGCAGGAGAAGGTCATGTTTGAGGCGGCGGACCCGGAGGTGTTTAACTGGTACGTTCGTGAGTTTGGGACGGATGTTAATCTGTTTGTGGACCATTCGCAGATCGTGCAGCTTTCTTGCCTGAGGGAGGGCATCTGGGGGCGGTCTGATACGTTTGGGTCGGTTGTCAACTATAGGTGAGGGCTGTCACAGTACCTTGGCCAGTCGGCCCTGTTCGTGCATAATGAACATAAGTCTCGCCAAGGGGACTTCATTGAAGTATTTAGAGACAAGCTGGCCATGTTTTGGCATGACATCAAAACCGAGTTTAGACCTCCAGTTGCTGAGCAGGAAGACACGAGGCCCGCTGGTTCGCAGGTGGTTCGCCTAGACATCTCAGCCTGGTTCAGCAAGGCAAAGGCGTAATTTCCCCCTGGAAGTGCCTCGGACAATGCCACTGCAGGTAGGCTGTCCACTGCAGCGTGGAAGGGGCTGATTGGAGAAAACCTGCCTACACAGCCCCCGAGGCGTCCTTTCAATGCCCAACCTCTTTGGCAAGTCACGCTTCAGCTGACGGCACTTTTCGTTCCTTCTTTTCTCTCTCTTTCTCTTCTTGTTTCCGTAGAAATTTCGGAATCGTCCATATCTCAGAGCCCTTTTGCCCCATCACTACCCCATCGTCTGGCCCAGGCAGCACGATGGACCCTCTCGGCCTCTATACCTCTGCGGTCTCTATGGCCTCTATGGCCTCTTTTGATGAAATGCTGCAACTTCTCCGCGCGCAAAAGCCGCCAGGAGACTGGGGGAATCTTGACGCCTCCGAGCTTTCTCGCCATGCAGACGAACGTGCAGCATATATACCTCGGGCCAAGTTGGAGGCCTTTTGGGAACCTTTTTCTGGCTTTTTGCATTGGGGTGAACTGGCGCCGCTTCCCTCCTTTCGCCCCCCTAACGTGCCGTCGTGGGTGGTCCATGTCCTCTCGGCCACAAACTCATCCCGGGTCTTCTCTAGTGATCCGAAGGACCATTCGGTCAAGGCAAAAGTTGGGAAACACCACGTGGACGCCCTACCAGATACTGGAGCCCAGTGCAACTTGATCTCATCACAACTGGCTGAGAAGGCCGGACTCGTGCCCAGGAAGGGAACTGAACAAGCAATTCGCCTACCGACCGGCAAGGAAGTGTCATCGCCGGGAGCTGTTCAGGTCCCCTTCTCATTCTTGGGCGAGGCCAAGGAGTACATGCTGAAATGCTGGGTCATTCCAGGGTGCAACAGGGACCTCATCCTCTCGAGGCGTTTTCTCGACGCCACCAAGACGCTCACAAAATATTCGCATCGCATCACGACAACCATTCGGAAAGCAACAAGGAGACACCGGCTCAATCTTCTCGGGGACGAGAGACAGCGGATTCGCGGGGCCGTTAACAACTCACCCACCCTTGCTCTGCCAGACACTGGGTCCGATGTCATGCTGCTGTCGTCTGAGTACGCAAGACGGAACAACCTCGAGGTTCAGCGAGGCCCAGAGCATCAGCTTGAGCTTGAATTCGGCGACGGATCAACCGCCTTCACCTCAGGTGTGGTCCGCAACGCTGAGTGGACGTTTGGTGCCTCGGGGCAGAAGGTCCGCTGCGACTTTTACGTCCTGGACGATCTGTCGGTGGATGTGGTGCTTAGCAGCGACTTTGTCTTCGAGTTTGGGGTGTTTGACAAGTTCAGTCGCTTCCTCGTCAACCTTGACTCGTTGCCTGACTTGTCGGAGCTCTACAACATCAGGTTGATCGGCAAGTACAGCCCAGAGCTGCTGAGGCTCGAAACGTTATGCTACAATGACTGTAAGTTCCCCAGCAATGTATTTCAGATGGACTCCTTACACTGTCTCGGTAGTAAATTCTCCCAACGCCTTCAGCCCCCGGGCAGTCAAAGCCGAGAGGGTTCGACGCGATCATATCAGGGACGCGATCAATGCACTCCCCTCGGCGGAACAAGCGGAGGCTTGGGCTGCGGAAGATAGGAGACAGGAGCTCTGGGAAGGGTTTAGAGCCAAGCACAGGTTAACGCAGGGCGCGGCGGCCACTTCACCAGTGCAATCCCTGAAAACAGTGCCCGGGCAATGTCAAAAGGTCCGTTGGTGGGAACGGATCGTGGGCCATATGAAGGGCTCATGACGGAGGCCTCTGTGGACCCTTGTCTGTATTTCTGCTTTGATCTTAGCGAGCGCCGGAGTTTGGATAGACAAAAGGATAATACCCAGTGATTAGATTAATAAAAATGATTTAAAGTTGTATCGAAGGCCATAGGGTTTCTCGCCTTGGGTTAGAACAATGAAACCATACATGATCTACCAATATTGAACGTTTCTGTAAACAGTAACGCTGAATCCGAAGCCTCGCTATATCTTCAAGGTCCCCTAAGCATTCCGTATAGTCGCAATTAAACATTGAGGCCAGGATCATTTGACCTCTTGGAAACTCGGCAGATAACCTACGGCGGTGATTTACGTGACTCGGGCGCTGAGTGTCTACCTCGCTAGGCAGCTGAGTGACACGTCACAGTGGCTTTCAGGCTGTGCTGCCCACAGCTGAGAGTGAATCAAGGCGACCGACCCGGCTCTCTTGCGCTCCCAGCTGCTCCTTGATAACCGGTGAAATGGAGCTTGCCGAGTTGAATTAAGAACAAAACTCATATAATTGGTATCCATGTCTCAAGCCAGCGACATAGAGAGAGGCGCAGGCCAAGACCCTCGACATGACTTGCTCGGGTTCGCAGCCTTGTCGTCATGGATGGCCTCGGACGGAGATCAAGAACTCCTCGTATTCCGAAGGTTCAACGAGATAAGCGCCCGAAATCTTCTATACCTGCAATGCGAGCTGTTAGCACTTGAACGGGAACTAAGGAAATGGGACGAGGGGGTCTCGACCAGTGGCAATACGGCGCTGGAGCAAGCTTCAGAGACGTGGGAGATAATGGTTGAGCAGGCTGAGAAGGGCAGACAAGAGGCAATGCAGATGATGGACTTGGTTGGACAGCTGAGAGCGAAGATGAAGGAGTATCGTAAGGAAGCTGTGGGGGCTTGGAAGAAGAACTGTGCTAACGTGGAGCAGATGAGGCTTTGGATCTTCAGAGCAGGATAGCCCGACTGCAACATCCCAACAGACGAGCTTTGGAAGTAGCTCGGAATGAACTGCATGGAGGGCCCCTTGGACAAGACGGAAGCAAGCCAAACCCCGTGTTGGGCGGGGAGGCAAAGAACTATCTGGACGACGAGGGGGATCTCGTCTCGCTCAGTGCACCGATAGAGACAGACATGCTCTTCAAGACGCTCCGAGCCTACTGGCCAGGCAAGGTGAGCAGCCGTCCTTGAAATAGTGTCAGAATATTGGTTCAAGTCTATTAGGAAGAAGTCTCTAGGGACGGCATCCATCGCATCAGCCGCTTCGAGGAGCGGTCCATCACGATAGCCGTGGCGCTCATCAACATCGTCGTTGCAATCATCTTGTTAGTGGGATCGATAACGAGCCTCTACTTTGTGAGCTCGCCGGCGGCGATACTGGGCATGATAAGTGCCTTTACGATTGCGTTTGCGCTGAGTGTGGGGTTGATGACGAATGCGAAGAGGGCAGAGATCTTTGCTGGGAGTGCAGCGTGAGTGTCTGGGGGCTTGACTCGATATAGTAATGGGAACTTGACATGGCTGACTCTTCTAGGTTTGCTGCTGTTCTTGTGGTGTTTGTGAGCAGTGGGGACTTGTCTGGGAATTGCTGCCAGAAGTGAAGAGCAAGCAGAGGCCCTGCCCTATATGAATCCGTACTTGAGCGGATCTATTCAAGATCTCAAGCATTCAACTCGCTGCTGTCTTGGTTCTCGACAAGTCTGAGGGCGGTATTTCTTGAATTCCCCATGAGCGCTGCGAAGTGATCCTCTTGGTAGAAATGGAGCTAACTTGATTGCGGAGAGTTTGCTAGGCCCATGTCGGATGCATCCGGACGCAACTCCATCATCGGATGCAGCCGAAGACACCCCCATCCTCTACCCCTCTCACACATATCGAGACCAGGGAGATATATTGGGACTTGAAATTGGAGCCAAGAAACCTGTAACTACATGCTTCGTGCAGGCCGCAGATCCGCCATGGGAAGCCTGTCAACCCTCACCCGCCTCCCCCCCGGATCATGGGACACCCACGTCCACGTCTTCGACTCGTCAATCGGCCCCTTTGCCCCAGACCGCACTTACACGCCTGCCGAGGCCCCGCTGCAAGACCTCCTCGAGTTCAACCGCAGCCTGACGGAGAACAACCAGCCGTCCAACCTCGTCATCGTGCAGCCGTCACCCTACAGCAAGGACAATGCAGTCCTCCTCGAGGCTTTGGGGAGGCTTCGGCACAAGCACGGCATCTCTGCTCGGGGCATCACCGTGGTTGATCTGGGGTGTACCAGCGATGCGGAGCTCTGGTGTCTGCATATACTTGGGATTCGGGGCCTGCGCTTGAATGTCGCGGCTGATGGGAGGAGTGTGTCGACGGTGGAGTTTGTGACCAGTATCGTCGAGGCGGCGAAGAGGATTCAGCATTTGCCGAATTGGAAGCTGCAGCTTTTCTGTCCGGGGGGAGTATGGGATGGTAGGTTTTCTACAACTTGGCCTGGCCCCTGGCTAATGTTTCTGTCAGACATTTATGACATAATACTCAACCTGCCAGTTGAGGTGATTGCGGATCACATCGGAGGCATGTTCGGCACATCGAAGCTGGACTTGGCGGTCCAAGAACCAACCAAGCAAAAGGGGTTCGAGTCTTTGGTGAGATTGGCAGAGAGTTCTCGTGTCTACATCAAGATCTCGGGCTTGTATCGGCTGTCCACGAGACAAGATACTGGGTACAGCGATCTTGAGCCCATCGTCAAAACGTTGGCGGCGCGCGTTCCGGAGAGGTTGATATATGCTAGCGACTGGCCGCATACGGGTGAGGGATCTAATCGAAGGGAGAGAAACTTGGGAATAATTGAGGGGTTTCGGCAGATTGATAATGGGTTGGTGGTGGAGAATCTGAGGAGGTGGATGGGAGAGGGAGCGTGGGGGAAGATGCTGGTCACGACTCCGGGACGTGTGTACTCGTAGCTTCAGGTATCATAGACGGGGCATTGATGTATAGATATTTATTGTTTAATTTTATTGAATAAGGAAAAACTCTGGGCGTCGCCGAACTTGGCCCATGGTTAGGATAGAATGAGAACCTCACCAGTATGTCTGCATGTGCAGAGAAAGGACCAGGAATCGCAATGAACAACTATGATTTCTCAGATTCTACATATAGACCGGACTCTTGGTACATCCTTGGCTCCCCTTTCAAGTTCCCTAGAATCCAAAAGACAACCTCCAACTCAGCTCTACTACCCTCTATCCAACCGCGCCGACACCGCCTCCTTGAGAATATCCCCAAACCCAACCATACAAACCGTCGCCCACGCCGCAACCCCAACCCTCGGAACAACCCCCCTAAAGAACCCCGCAGGTCCCGACGTCCTCAGAATATGCCTCGCGGTGCTCACCATCGTCGGCGACTCTGGCCTCGCAGCATCCGCCTTGAGAGACTGCATCTCGATCCTCAGCACCTCAAACGGCTGGTTCCAGCAGGAGAGCGCGCCTCCAAGCGTAGAAGCGCAGATCTTTTCCCCAAAGGTTAGTCTGTCTGCTTCACTCTTCCCCCTGAGAGTCTTGATATTGCCCTCGGCGAACCGGGAGATGCCGATCCGGGAGGACCATCCTGTGATTTGGCGGAGGGCTACGGCGTTGACGCCGCGGTTGACGCCGCGGATGCCCTTTGTGCGGAGGATGTGGAAGAAGGTCTGCATTGTTCCAGGGACTTTGACTCCGGCTTGGACGTTCTTTGTCCTTGTCACCTCGACTGTCTTCATGCAGGTCGTGACGCCTTTGATGGTCAGCAGTGCATTGCTCAAGAATTTGGGGGTGGTTACCCATGGTTAGATATGCTTGTGAAGCACCGCCGACGATGCCGCCAAGTGCTCCTGCCATGCTGTTACCCGCATCAAGATATGTCTTTGCGTAGTGTTCCACTTCAGTTGAAGTGAGGATCAGGATGGCGCCTTTGGTAGAGGCTTCGAGCCAGGCCTAGCAGGTCAGGTCGAGGTTAGAGGCGGGACTTGGTCAACTCACCCACGGGATGAGACCCTGGTAGAACCCCCGGAAGCCAGCGCGGGCGTAGGTCTTGCGGACGGCATCGGCCAGCGAGTCATTTCGATTCGCACCAGCCTGATACCGGGTAAGACTTGGATCCCAAGTTGCTGGCGATGTATCTTACGTGTGTTTTCAGCACTTCCAGCGGCTGTCCCAGCGTCGTGACTATAGAACCGTTAGACATGGGGAATAAAATGATGTGTTTGATAGTAGACTCACCTTGTGTTATGTTCATGCACGCCCCGATCAAAAGGTTTCTCCACGGTGTCTTTCGTTTCCGAGCCACCGGCCGTGTTGCAAATGTGCCAGCCTCGAGGGTCGCCATGATGCAGTCTTGACGAATGGAGGAACCTGGCCAGCGGTGATCTTTCGTCTGTAGCGAATCGATCCGACTTTAAGATCTTACCAACAGAAGGATGTTGAGCTCGATCTGCTTTGATGGCTTGTCGGACCGATCCGATGGATCAGTTTCTACGGCCGGAAGTAGCCCGAAGGGTATGCAACGATGTTGACCCGCCATCGACGTGGGCGAGTGGATTCGTTTATTAGAGTGGTGTATTTACAAATACTAATACAAAGAGGCAGATGTTTCGGTTGGGCCTTGGTGGCGAACGCGAATTAATTTCTCAGGTGAACCTTGGATTGTCAGCATGTCGGTCCTGTCTGAACTTGACAAGGTTTTCCTGACGTCTAATGAGATACCATTCTGGATACATGTCAACCTAGAGATTATACCATGGCCCCAGATTATTAGCTCCCCTACCATCGGATGGATCCGAGACGAGGGGGTCGGGTGGGACAGCATGGAAGGTTTCCCCGAGTCCAGAACAGGTCCACCACTTGAGGGTAGGCAAAGAGGTTGAGAGACCCATAGCGGTTCCACAAACGCAGGGAAAGGTCCGGCTTCTCCAAGTTTCCCCAGTCGGCAAGGACGAGCGGCTGCACAGACGTCCAGAGTCCCGGGAGCTCCCAGCTGTGGATCCAAGACAGACCGGCCTCTGCTCTAATCGCCCGACCATTCCTTATTCCACGTCATCTAGTCTCAGCACAAGTGCTCCCCAGCTCATCTCTGACCAAGTACACAAGGAGTCCCTCCCAGTACTGAAAGGTGAAAAGTCTCGCAAGCAATAAGGACACTGTAGTTCTCGTCAAGAATCTATCTTCAAGATCTTAATCGCGTAGTGTCTAATAAAGTCCAGCTTGGTTGAACGCCTCTGGTCCCTAATCAACCTCCATCGACCGCTCAGTAGACCGGCTACATAACCTGACTGCACACACATCCAACAACGACCCTTTGTCTACTGTCGTGGCTTTAGAACCACTCTCCAGTGCCCCGTGTCAAATTGCATCGTGATGAACTGACGAAAGTCAACCTTTTGCCCAGGCACCTCGACCATGTCATATCTAGAAAGGAGGTTTGCCGCGATCATCCTCATCTCAGCCCAAGCGAAACTTCGTCCAAAGTCAGTAATCAATAGCCAGGTTTCTTTGGACAAGCGCCACTCACTTGATTCCGATGCAAGAGTGTCTCCCAGCCGAGAAGGGAAAGTATGCCGATGTACTTGAAAGAAACGACGTCAGCTTTTGCCTTTAGGTGAGAAACATGGACATACTCAGCAGCAGGGAAATCCCCCCTCTGATCATCCGGCAGCCACCTCTCCGGGATGAAGCTCATGGCGTCCGGCCAATGCTTCTCGTCCCGGTGCAGATCCCGGTACGAGGCCGAGACCACGGTATGCGGGGGCAGGTCATATCCCATCAGGTTGATCCACTGGTCGCCTGTGCGGCGGCCCATCTCGGACGCGATGGGATGCAGGCGGAGGTTCTCCTTGATGCACGCCTCAAGATACTCATATTCCGGGCTGCTCCGCACGGTCTTGCTCACCACGATGTCATCGAGATCCTGGGGACTCTTGGCCGGGAGCGACGCCAGGAGCTTGGAGCGCACGCGGGGATTGCGCGCCAGCTCCAGGAACAGGCATGCGATGGTTCCAGAGGTGGTCTCGGAGCCTGCCAGGAGGATCTCGGACATCTGGTCCAGGATGTCGCGCGAGCTCATCATCTCTTCCGTGTCGGGCCGCTTGCCATTTTCAATGAGGTGCTGGAGAAGATCGGGAGAAGAGGATTCTTTGCTCCCGGTGCGCTGCCTCACAATTGAATCGATGGCCTTTTTGTCCAGTTAGCCAACAGTCGCCTCCAAGGCTTGTTGTCATACCATGGTCATTTGCTTGGGCCAGTCGAAATTGACGTTGAACCCGAGTCTCCGCAGGAATCTCTTGACGTAGACGTACTTGGAACTTGTTAGCGAGAAGAGGTAGACGACTGCCTGTCCTAGTTACCTTGTATCTGTCAGCTAGACCATCGAAGATGGCCCTGGGAATAGACCTCCACGTCTCGTCCATGCGTGTGTCGCCAGATGAAGTCTTTGGGTTCACCTGGCCGAATCCTCTGCTGAAAGAGCTCTCGCCCATTCTACCAAGGGATCAGCAACCAAAACTTGACCCCTGTCAACACACAACTCACATGTCCAAGGCGGCCTTGTGGAGATCATCCATCAGGTCCGTCTCAATGGTCCGCTCAGCCGTTGAGCATTGCGCCACGCGCTCCTTGTACTGTCCAAGAAGATCGCGCATGACGCCTCCAAAGACCATCTCCAGGTTATCTACATAGCTCACGGTGAAGGCTGGCGACAGGAATCGCTTCAGACGCTTGTGGGGATTGAAGCGTCTGGAAATGTGCATCAGCTGGGAAGCCCGCGTATGATCAAAGACACTTACATCTCGCCAAAGAGACCGGGGCTGCTTCTGTCTCGAGAGATCTCGGCATACATGGCTACCTTTGGCAGGTCGACGGTGGACAGGACTTGTTTTAGAGAGTCCTTGTCAGAGACCCAGATGTGCCTGGGGCCCAGTCGAAAGATGGGACCGTACTTGGCATGGCTGCTCTCCACCAGCTTCCAGATCTCCCCTGTGGAAAAGAGGTATCGCAGGTGAAGGGTTGTCAGGGGCGCGTACCATGGCCCTGGTACTTTGCCTAGGGGGGAACGAAGGGCTCGGGCAACATCCAGGATCTTGGAGCCAAGAATCACACAGATGAAGACAACTAGCCCGATAAATAGAAGAGTCATTTTTTTTCGAGAATATTCAAGAGATTGCTGTTTGAGCTGAGAAACTGATGCTTTCGCAGGAGGATGGCTATGTGTGGGCGCCAAGTCTCCTTTTTGTAGCCAGAACCCGAAAAGTTGGGAAAACTCGTTCTCTATCTGCCAACGGCAATACAAAACACCCAGTTGCGCAAGTTCAGGCCAATACCCTTGTGAGACCTTGAACACGCACGCTGGGTAAAGGGGACGTTATCGTACACCGGGCACTGGGGTCTATTTGACTTTGGGCTTGCAGGCGCATGACTCGGGGGCAACGCTTCAGGACCCTGTGCAATCAGTATCTCCTACGAGGGCCAATGCCTAAGCCTAATTTGGCTCGGCTGCTCAATTGGGTAGCCAGTTCATGGTGAGGAGGGTTGCGTCGTTGTCTTGATTCGGCTATGTATGTCTTTTCTGATGGCCGGCTCTGATGACTGAGACTCTCCCCTACCCGTGGGCTTGACGTGACGGGGCCCACTCATAGACGAGAATGTTGCTGAAGAACCATACGATCCATTGAAGAGGTCTAGTTTTGCGCGTTTTAATTGGCCTGGCCTCCCTTGCGGTACTGGACTTGCAGTCTTTGAGGCACTGACGAGACGAGACCCCTGAGGAGCTGCAAGGCCGGGACTATTCATCGGAGGGATTACTCATCGGAGGAATTATCTATCGGAAGGATTATGGCTGCAACTGCTGGCCAAGACAAGGGCTTGAAATTCTAAATCAGGGCCTTTTGCAAGGCGGTTAACAACCCGGCTGCTCCTAGCACCGGGGACCCGCTACCCGTCGAGTTCATTGCTGGCTTGGAGAATATACGTGCTCGAGCTTCGGCGTATGAGATGAAGGAACTGCAGGTTGATGCAGAAGAAAAACCACCCACTTTTTAACATTTCAAACCCTGCACTCGAGCCCGTATAATAGGGGTCTCGTCTGAAGGGTCCCCCCACGGGCCATGACTCAGGTATCCCGGGGCCTTGGTAAGTTGCCGGGCCCTCCCTGCCCTAGCAGAGATAGTAAAAATAGGAGGCGAAAGTATGAACTTTGGCTCTGATGACGGAAAAGCAGCGAGTCTCCCGGCGGTCTGGGCAAGGGGACTCATTACTCAGGTCTTCAGGGACGGACCTACAGTGTAACGCTGCCGACGTGGTATGTATGATGCCCTGAAACCAAGTTTAAGGGAACCCATGCCGGCCCGAAAAGTCAGTTCGGCTTGGGTCAGTTCACTAGTGTGAGCCGGGGGTTCCAGGTCATTGGCGACAAACCACCCTGATGGCCGGGGGGTTCACCGTCTTCTGTTCTTCGAGGCCCAGACAGATGGGTCTGGTGAAACCTAGTTAGGGTAACTGCCGACCCTAGTTAGTGCTCAACTACCGGAAACACGCAATAGATTCAGAGTGGATCTCCACTTGGCTATCATTGAGTCGTGACTCGTCCGACATTTGCAAAGTCCCATACATAGCCCCATATTGCTGATCGCAGAAACC
>JAVIXY010000110.1:105324-125775 GCA_033030565.1 Fusarium nematophilum
CCCCCCCCCCCCCCCCCCCCGCTTTCTCGGTGACGCGGCCGATCCCTGAGGCCCCGCCACTCTCGCCTCGACCTTCCCGCGGACAACCCCTAGAAATGGCATGTTTAACCCCGCCGCGGCATAGATGAGGAGGAAAACAACCTAGGATCTTGCGGGTGAGAAATGTGGAGCTCAACTGGCCAAGAGTGATGGACCCTCGACTAGGCAAGGGATCTTCGCAAGGGGTCTACGGGACTGAAATGCCTGCACGTAATCAACAGTTGGAAAGAGATTGCTGGCGATAAAACGTGGAATTCAGATTGTCACTCGGTCTGGTTCCTATCAAGGCTATGTAAAAATCAAATGATGCATGTTAATCTGATATCAATGATGTGTAAAAGCAACTGCGTTCTTTGTAATTGTGGAAGTAGCCTGCCCTTGAGGAAGCAGAGGCATGAGAATACGATGCATGTTAACATGGGACTGAGACCCTTCCAGAAACAATCCGTGACTGTCTATCCCGACCGGTATGAATCAAGCCAGAATCATAATTCCTTACTTGGCCCATTCCATACCCCCGGGAACCTCCTTGCTTTCCTCAACCACAACACAGGTCCTAAAGGTCGTCCAGAGGCTGGCGTAGAACGGCTGGCTATCTCGCACGTATCTTTTTCCCAGCAAGTGCTTGACAGCCTCGGTAGCTTCCTCGGCGTGATAGAATGGAATTCGCCTTGATCGTCAGGAGAATTTGAAAAAGGGGGCAGGCTCACACTTACGGAAATAGATGGTGGATGACATGGAACTCGATGATGCCGTGGAACAAGTGACGCCCGATGAATCCAAAGTCTCTGTCAACCGTGGACAATGCGCCGTCGAGAAACGTCCACCTGGACGGCTTGTAGTGAAGCACCGAGGTGTGCGTATGATGCAAGAAAGTGATTGCAACTGTTGGTGTCATTGTAAGAATCAAAGCTTTTGAGTTGACTGCTCCAACTTACTGATCCAATGGTTGACCCACAGATACGGGATACCGTAGGCTAGGAAAACAAAAGAATACCCCATGCTCTGCGCAACACGCCACAGGGCAAACAGCACCCCCAGAAGCCCCAGGTCGGACACGAGAACAAAAGGCTGCTCCGCGGGCGAGAAGAAGCCGCTCCGAGGTCCAAAGTGGCTCTGAAGCACCCCCTGCTTTTCGGCTCGGACACTGTCCCGCCCAGCGGTGATGTAGAAGAACATGTACATGGGCCATCCGAGCAGCTGATGCCCGACGAGGAAGACCAGGGCCAGCGCAGGACTGTCCTCGGCAACGCCAAGGGAGCGGGGAACCTTCCATCGCCAGGCTGACCCCTTGCCCACCCCGGGGACGAAGGCCGTGTCCTTCTCCATGTGGTTCGCGTACCGGTGGTGGCGGGCGTGGCTGTACTTCCAGGAGAAGAAGGGCACCAGGAGCAGAGAGTGCAGGATGAACCCGACGCAGTCATTCGACGCGCTGGAGGCGAAGAGGGCGTGGTGTCCGCACTCGTGGCCCAGGATCCAGATACCCGTAAAGACCAGCCCCTGAACGAAGCCGTAGACTGACCAGAGGGTCCAGCGAGTCAGGGGGTGGTCGACGAGAGGAATACAGGACGCGAGGCCAAAGAGGAAGGTCATCATGGCAATGTCGCTGAGGATATGCAGCAACGAAAGGTACGGGGACGGCTTGAAGCAGTGCTTCGGGATTGCCCGGCGGATGTCCTGGACATCAAGGGGCTCCGTAGAGTGGGAAGGCCACTGGTCAACCTGGGGTTGAGCAGAGGTGTGACGAACAGTGTAGGTAGTGGAAGAGCTCATGATTTCTTTGGTGTCTTGGCAGAGGGAGTGTGAAGCTTAGCGATGCCCATTGTTCGAGATGTCTGTATGATATATGATTAGTCGACCAGCCCAGAAGATTGATGCGCTATTGTTCGAACAAGACCTTGTTCGAACCCTGATAGACTTGCCGTCGGCCGGAATGGACTGGGAGCCAGGCAAAAGTTCCTCGCGTCATCAAGATAGGCGTGACTCGCGAGTCCTGGATTATTCTTTCAAGATGCTGATGCAGGTCGCCGAATCGTGCCATTCACTAGTACCAGGAGAGCCCAGTTGCTGTATCATGTCGCCAGGGGTCATACTCCTTGGACAGTCGAGTCCAATGAGAGACTAGGATTTAATTTGCACCTCGCATCTAACTTTGAGTTTCCTGCATGATCTGAAGACTCAGTCCTGCGCTTTTTCTAACTACCTTATCGGACCCCGCGGAAAGCAATATTGGATGCGAACCTACAGTAACTAAGGTATCCATGATATAGACCCAGGGGCTAGTTCCTGGACCCAGTGGTTGGAGCTCGGTTACTGACCGAGCGGGAAGCTTATTCCCCACGGGCTACAGGCGGGTTCCGAAACTCCGCGGCACTACCAACCAAGGAGAACCCGGCACCCTCTCTGCAAGGAGCTTGGGCCTCGAAGGTGTTCGAAGATGGGTGTTTAATTCGGGACAAACTGACTCGGTGACGGGACACTGCCTTGCGCCTGGGATTTGGAGGACCACTCTGAACATTTGGTGCGGACATGTTCAACCAAGTTTACAGCTACCAGTTCCGCTGCAGTCGCTCATCTCATGACATCCATCGAGTTGGACAAATAATAACAAGAAAAATTTAAAAGCTATATTCATGATTCTAGTCCTTCCAACCCCCCGAAAGCCTCAAATCTATAATCTCGGGGAGTTTCCCGCTGCGCGGGTTCGTCTTCATGTCGTTGATGGATTTGAACCTGACCACAGCCGGGGCAATCAAGCCCATCTCCACATGGTTCTTGAACATTGGCCTCTGCTCGTTCAGCAGCTCCACGATTGCATCTCCGGCTCCTGGCGGAGGGGGCTCCGCCGTGTCGATCGCCACCTCGACGGCGTCCTTGGCACTCTCGCGGAAGACGGTCACCTGGAACGCCTCGATGGCCACACCCTTGAGCGCCGTCTGTGCCAGCTGGCGCAGGTGAGACACGTCGAGAGAGACCGGGCCGAGCCGCACGGCGTATCCGCTGCGGCCCAGCAGCCGAAAGATCCCCGCCGACTTGTCCACCCACTCGGCCCGGTCCCCCGTCGGGTAGCGGATCACGGGTGACAGATCGCGGATCAGGTTGGTGACGACCAGCGTCCCGGGCGTGGCGGGTTCCTCTGTCGGGGCGAGGCCCCCCCCGCCGTCGTCGACGACGATCTCGGCGATGACCGAGGCGGAGAGCACAAGGTGCTCGGCGGGGTCTGAGGCGCCAGCCGAGACGGCCACGACACCGGCGTCGATGGACCCGTAGACGCAGCTGCGCACGGCTGCGTTGGGGAAGAGAAAGGCCAGCGCGGCGGCCTGGTCGTTGAACATTGGCTCGCCGCTGAACATGACGGCCGACACGAGCTCGAACCTCTGGCCCCTGGGGCGGCAGTACGAGGCCAGGCGGACGAGCGACGTGACGGTCGACAGCACGGCCGTCACGCGGCACGTCTGCAGGAGGTGGGCCGTCGTCTCGGGCGGCATGAGGCCGCCGATGGGGATCTGGACGGCCGGGACGGGGAGGGATATGACGCTCAAGATGTGCAGGAGGAAGGACCCGTACAGGTCGCCGGCGTAGAAGAGATTGGCCACTCTGTCGCCGGCGCGGAGACCCGCGTGGAGGAGTCCGTTCGCCAGCAGGGAGGCGGTGCGGAGCAGCTCTATCTGAGAGTAGCTCGTGAACTTTGGAATGCCTGTGGTACCTATGGAAGAAAACGTCAACGCCCATACCTCTCTGATCTAATCTCAGCTTTACCTCCAGTCTTGAGCAACACCCCGTCGTTCTGACAGCCCGTCATGACGAGCCGCTCCGAGTCGTGGTAGGCCGCCCAGTATCGGGCATGGTCGATCAGAGGCAGGTCATGGAGCGAGACTGGGCCCGTTGGCGGCAACTCGCCGTACAGTTGAGCGTAGAAGGGCGAGTTCCGACGTGCCTCGGCGACGAGGACGTTGAGGCGGGTGCCGTAGTCGTTTCCTGGCAGACGGGTGATTGGAGCCGCCATGTTGTTGGATACAAAGATGGGATGGTTCGTCGGGTTCCAGGAGGCCGGAAAAGGCCATGTCATGTCGTCTTTTCTAGGGGAGCAGGATGAGACTCCGAGAGGCCTTTGGCCAGGGATTGCGAGTCATGGCTGTTGCTTCCAAAGCCATCACACCACTTAGTTGGTAAATAATACCCCTGTTTACCTTTCCTAAGGTTCTTAGCACACTTTCTATAGAGCCTTGGTTCAATACATTCAACCTTTCACACAACTACAACTATCGGCGGGATGGCGTTTGTCAGCGGAGGTCTTGCATAAGAGTGACCCTGCTAACCTGGTGCAAGCTAGCTTGTAATAACCTTTGCCCCATCAGGTGTCGAAACATGACGGCGGCTTGCCGATCCTACACTTATCTGCTCAATACGCTCAAGCGGTCAACGCTCCTTGGGTCTGCTCCACCCCCGCGTTGGAGTTCAGGCACAGGGTTCTTTCTCCCCAGCCCGCGGCCCCATTCAGCGGGCCACGCGGAAGGGTCCAGACAACAGACTGGGGAGGCCTGTCTGAAACCGTGGCAGCTGGGATTCGACGTCGTCACCAGTAATCGGCTACAAAAGAGCCCGTACTTGCCCACAGGCGATTAGACTTTCAGTTACAGCAGGGGGTTATTGAGGTATGAAAGGGCCAGGGGATGAGTCGATTTAGAGACCTGCCCTATTTACGCGATGAAACGCCACAAGGTATTGGCTGATTGGCCGCTTCAGAGAAAAGTGGAAAAGGCTGGGATGCGTTGCGATGCTATCGCTGCGATTCAAGTGGCGGTGTTCTTTCATGGCAGTAGGCATAATACTACGCTCCATGAGGTCACCCTGGTTCCAATGAGTCGTGACTGGCCTGCCCCCACCTGGACCCCTGCATAGTCCCCTCGACTAATCCGCCCTATCTTCGAAGACCTCCCTGAGGTACAACCCTGCCCATTCCCCGGCCCGTTACCCGTACTCTTGGATGTGAAAAGCACCCATACAACCTCAAAACGTCAATCAGACAAGTATCCCTCGTCAGACTACAAGCCATGCGTCAACATGAACCCGACCAGAAATTCCCTGGTCTGACCAGATTGTCCGATCAGGTCTTTGTCCAGGATGGAAAGCAGCCAGGCGACGACGGCGCATCCTCAGAACACCCACGCGTCGTGATCATTTACGGCTGGGGAGATGGACTCCCGAAGCACATCGCCAAATACGTCGACGGATTCCGCCAACTCTACCCACATGCCAAGCAGATCGTCGTCCTCTCACCCATGCTCCAAGCAATGCGGCTGGACGCTGCTCAGAGGACGGACAACATGATGCCCGTCGTCGAGGCGGCCTTCCCTTCTGGCGCTCAGGCTGATTCCTCTGTCTTGATGCACGTCATGTCGAGTACCGGCTTTGTCAACTACGCCGCGACGCTGAATGCCTACAGGCAAACCCACGGCGTCCCGCTGCCGCACCGCATGACCAGCCATGATTCAACCGCCGGGAGCTCCAACTTCAACTGGAGGACTCTCTCCCAGTGGTCGTACGCTCTGGCTCTTGGCACGGCATCGTGGATCCCTTGCCCGTTGGTCATGGCCCAGTTCGCCTGGGGTGTGTTCCTGTGTACGAGCCATCTGCTTGACCGCGTATTCGGGAGGGAATCAGCGGGAGCCTTCAGCAAACGAGTGGCGCTTGATGACAAGTTTGAGAGCAGAAGAGTGCTAAAGGTGTATCTGTACAGCAGGGAGGACAGACTTGTATCATGGACAGACATCGAGGCTGGGGTAGCTGAGGCAAAGGGGATGGGGTACAAGGTCGAATGCACTACCTTCAAGGGCAGTCAACACGTGGGGCATATGAGGATGCATCCTGACATGTATTGGAAGGCTATTGAGGAGGCCTGGGAGAGAAGCCGCGATTCACAGTGAGATATAGCTATCTTGTTTGAGAATTCAGATACACAAGGCTAGACACTTTCAAACGGACCCAGAACCCTTCCTACCAATTGTCGTATAGACGTCGCATCTTAAATAGAGTCCTAGAATTACACATGAGCATGGGGGCTTCTGCTACGGGGTCGTCCACAAACATACCCTGTGCGATGTCCTCGTCGATATCTGATCGGATCTCGGCCAACGGCTTTGGCACGGCAGTCCTTTCGCTTGCCTCGTCAGGTGGGACTCGCTCGGCCCAGCCCAGGAGAGCCACGGCAAAGTTCTTGGTCATGGCTGAGCGGGTCTCGGCGACTCGATCGCTGCTGACGACATCAACCTCGACCCCTCCAAGACCCGCCTGCTTGAAGAGCTCGGGCAGGCGATCAGGACAAGACGAGAGCCTGCCGCCGACACGGCCCCGGAACGCCCCAACAAGGCCCGGTAACGCGTCCAGGCGGCGTGGCCGGTCCGCGCTGCGGACACACACCGTCCTGGTAAAGTCCGCCTCGGTCCACTGGATGAACCCCCCGTCCGTGAGCAGAGCGGCCACATTGTTCACCACGACTGCCCAGTCCTGCGGCTCCATCGCGGCGACCAGGGCGCGGACGTGGACGAGGTGGAACCTGCGCTGGAACTCGTCGGGGAACGGAGCCTTGGCGTCGGCGACGTGGAAGGTGATGTTTGCGTGCTGATCCCGCCGCGGGGGGAACTGGGCGGGAGAAATGTCGAAGCAGGCCACCCGGGCTGTGGGCGGGAGCTGTCGCGATGCTGAGATTGCCCACGCGCCGGTGCCGGCCGCCACGTCTGCGACGAGAGCGTCCTCGGGCAGGCATGGGAGGATCTGGGGATGGATTACATAGCCGAGGTTGCTTCGTGTGTTAGCGCACGATACTTCAGGCTGGATTATATGTATGCCTACCTTGTCCAAAGAAGGTGTTGTTCATCAAGTCTTTTAATGTGAGGGATGAAATTAGTCAAAATCTCGAGGATTGATAACACCATGGCGAGCTTACCGCTGGCTCTCTCGCTCATCTCTTGCGAGAGCATAAATGTCAGCCATGGCAAGGGGTGATTTTGACCGAGACATGATGTGATGCTGACCATTGTCCTCGGGCAATGGCTCCTTATTTGTATTTGGGGCATCGAGAGCGCCAAGCATCACCCTTTCCCTACCCAGTACCGGTACATGTAGAGAAGCGTTCAAGATTGGGAAGGGCTCCAAGGAGCCTTGGCAGGGGGTGGCAGAGGATCCGCGAGTTGGAGTTGAAACATACCTGGGCGTTCCCGTCTTGCCTGCTTTGGAAGGTCGTGGCCCCGGGCAGCTCTCACGAACGATGCGCCATGCTACCGCGCGTCGCTTAGAGTTCGGGCGAGGGATGATCCCAGCATCTAACTTAACCTTAAAACTGTATCCTTCCGTTCCCCCACCTCGGATCTACTTGGCCCGCGAAACGAATGCGTAATGCATCAGACCTGGCTGCCGGGCTAGGGTTCTAAATAAATGGGGGATAAATCTGGAAAGAGAAGATTGCGTAACGGTGTTGAATATGCCGTCAAGACTGTTGCAAATTATTCTGTCAGACGTGGTATTTGAAAATGCCCCGCAAGAAGTAGACACTTCTGTAGGTGTAGATGCAAATATGAATCAGTAGTTTCCGCCGCGGCTGGCTGTACTGGGTAACTTGAAACTCTCTATCATGTCATGCATGATGAATTTCATCATTGATTCGTAGGACCAGCTATCTTTGAGTCGCCTAGGGCATCGTGTAGTTACCAGATTCGCAATCTGCTGCCATCGGATGGTCCGAACGAGGGGATGAGACTGTCTACCATGGGCCGTCCCCCAACTCCACGAACACGAGCATAAACTTGGAAAATAGAGGCTATCAATAGTGGTGGTAGAAACGTGGGAAAGATTTGGGGTCTCCAGGTTTCTCCAGTCAGCAAGGGCGAGTTGCTGTATTGACGGAATGGTTTAAAGACCCTCGAGTTCCCAATCTGTGGGCAGAGTACCACGTCAATGTCGACGCCGACAAGGCCACAATCTCCAACCTCGTCTCCTTTATCAACATCAGCGCAGGGGTGGGCGCCTTTCTCTCCTTCTTAAACGACAAGGTCGGCCGGATCTGGTCCTTGAGACTCTACCAGGCGCTCTACACTGTCGGATCTGTTATATCATGCTTCTCCTACGGCAACCACGGGGTCTGCCTGGGCCGGATCCTCGCGGGCCTTGGCCTCCCCTGCTAGCAATCTACAGTATCAGGTACCATGGTTCGTCCAGACATTTGTACCAGCAATCTCTATAGTCCTCTCCTTCTTCGCCGTCGAACCCCCGCTGGTTGGCTCTCAAAGGACGCCGTCAAGAAGCACTCAACGCCCTCCGCGGTCTGCCCTCGAGCATCCTACCTCCAAGAGGAACACGCCCAGCTAGAGTCCCACCTAGACGACGAGACCAGCGATTGCAATCATCTACATCCATGCGCTGGGATGGGCGGTCGGGCTGTACACGCTGCTGTACCATTTTGGAGCTGAGCTGTGGCCCAACAGGATACGCTCTTTTGGCCGTGCCATCTCGTCGTGTTTTCACTGGCTGAGTCCAGTCATGTTGAGAGGCCGTGACTGGAGGACACAGGTTAGAATGACGTCTTGATATCAACCCTGGGCATCAGTTGATAGAAGGCTGATTAGGGGGGGCAAGCCCAGCCAATGTCAACAGCAATGTCGTGTCTAGCCCTGTTCAATAGAGACTGTCTCGGTATAGCCTCACGATGTCGCTAACCAATGAATAAATGTCACTAACATCTCAAAGAGGGCTAGTTCCGTTCCTCTTGATCAAACTGCCTCCCACCAATCTGTGTGTCCTGGTGCCCGCTTCCTCGTGGCCATTTATCAAGACATGAGCGGGATGATCGGTACCAGGAGGGTAGGGAGTAAAGAGTGAAGGTGCCAGGTGATTTGCGGCTTGATCTTGTAAATGGAGGATGACACAACTTGCAAGTCTCCGTTATCGGGAAAAGACACGCAGCTTTCCGGCCAAGGACACTAGGCCTGAAAGAGCAGGACCGGCGAGAAAACTCCACCCGGGGTCTGGCCCACCTGGTGACTCGGTGTTAGCCACCCACCAATGGCCAGTAATGAGAAGTCTTTGTTCAAAGCGAGTTGCCATGGGTAGAAATAAATACCGAACCCTAGCCGCCGAGATTGACTTTTCGATCTGTCCGAGAGGCTGTCGACTATATTCCACACACACGGCAACACCTCAGGTGCCAAGAGAATGCACGCCTCCATCCTTGCCGCAAGCATTTTGCTTGCCATCTACCTGATCTACACAAAGGCAAGTGTTCCATGGCAGTGTGCATGGACTGGGCTCACATGTTCAACCTCTCAGTTAAAGGCTGGGTCTACCCTTCGGAAGCAACATGGATCAACCACAACATCCCCCTCAGACAAGAAGCTCGGCACCATCACGCCGTTGGAGAATTTCGATTGGAAGACAACAGACCGGTTGAAGCTGCGGGTATTTAAGCCCAAATACAACATCTCAATGGGTATGGCTCGCAGGCATGTTGTCAAGAATCCCACTAACTCGCCAAGGTATCAAGGCAGATAGCCCCTCTGAGCTCATAACCATGGACCACGGCTACCTCGATCGTGTGAACCACCGCCGGGAACTCATCAGACAATATCCAGACACTGTGCATGGATATGTCCCAGGAGGAGAAGCCGCCGTGAACGAGCTGTACGACTACCTACTCACCAAGTATCTCCCCGTCCGGTTTCCGACAATGTTCCAGCTCTCCGAGGGTGGTCTCCTATTCCAGAACCTCGTCACAGGGAAATCCTTTCCGACGAGGCCGCCCGCCGATGTGAAAGCTGCGCTGCGAAACCTCGGCGAGATTGTGGAAGAGGAGCTCTTTTTACTTCTCCCCACGCCGAATGGACATAGACTGGTAGCATACATCTGCTGCTTCCCGTCAGGGTTTAATCCGGCGGAGAAGCTTGGGCAGACGTTGGACGGAATTCACAAGCCTGTGCCGGGGTATGAAAAGATTGGGCCTAGTATGGAGCGGTACTTTAACAAGTTGGAGGTTGGCAGGCCTGTTAAGAGGATCAACGTGAGTATTGGACCTGGGAGCCTGATATCCTGGATGCTTACTGTATTAGTGGTCGGTGCAGGACAACCCAGAGTTGTTTGACTGCGAAGCCAACATTCGCCTGAAGGGTTCTGAGCCATTCGGCATGGAGAACGTGAGTTGACCACCGACGTTGAGATTCAGAGACACTTACACAGGCGTTCTAGACATTTCTACGTTCCGAGATGCAGACGCTGAGTCGCTTCCCTGACACGCGGGCCATCCTCTTCAGCTTCAAGACGTACATGTACAACGTCGCTGCGGTTAAGGAGGAGGGCATGGGGGCCGAGTTTGCTGAAGCCATCGAGGGCCTTCGGCAAGGGAATGCTCCGGAGATGTGGTATTACAAGGGGGCGTCGCGGTGGGCGGAGAGGGTTTGTGAGTATTTGCGGTCTTGAGTACAGATAGACCTGCTGGACCGATAAAAGTTTGGCTTCTGGATTTTACGATGAATTTATGCGTAATGGAGCCATGTTGAGTGTACTCGTCATGACTGAATCTTCTGATTTTGCGTCAGAAGCAGTGTCCAACTGCCAGTTGCGTTGACGGGGTTGAAACCAAGGCAATCAGTCAAACACTCGGAAAAGAAGCAAACATTGTTGCAGAGATCTAACGCCGCGCTATGTAACTCGCCAACCGCACATGACCTTTCCTTAGTTCCATGTTGGAGGGTGTGAGATGACATAACGATGCCGAGCTAAAACTGATATGGGAGGTGGGGGGAGAAAGGATGCATCTACGTCTAGTTCTCCTCCAAGTCAGCTAACCCTAGAAGAGCAGTTCCGGCGAGAAAACTAGTCTCGGGTGGCTTGCCGGAGGTCAGTACTACTCTTGGGAGAATTGCGATTATAAGAGAATGACAGAGTTGTCTCCATCATTAGCATTTCAAGCGGCATAGAAGTTCTGTTCATATCTCCAGTCTTGCTATTTCTTCTTGCTGTTTTGTACCCTCCTCAGCATGTCTCTCTCTTTGTCCCTCTCCGGGGTCTCCTTGGGCATCATTGTCGTTCTCATTTATCTTGGAGTAGACATTTCTTCTCGTCTCATCAGACGGAAATGTCACCGCGGGCCCAAGACTGGGCTGCTGAGCCCCAAAATTTCAAGTCCCAAGTACTCCTACTACGATGTATTTCCACCTTCTCAGCGTCGAAACCTGGTACGCCTCGATTCCCGGTTCTCTAGCACCGGCGACGATATCGACCCTTCAGTTGTGTCAAAGCTGGTCCTCAACCTAGACGAAAACTATGCCTATGCAAGTCCCGAGCGGTTTATCTATAGTGGATTTCGAGTTGGAGAGGTACTGAAATTTGGAGACTTTCCAAACTATGCGGAATTATCTGGAGTTCCCTTGCCAACGCCGGTGTCCAATTTCGACATCAAGTCGGCCCAGGCGCGGCCATATCGGCCCTTTCGGTGGCCTTATCACCAGACCATGGGTAAGAACTTATCGAAGAGTCCGATAGACAGTGCTAATCTTGCATCATGTCCAGCAATCCAGAAAATGGAGCCAGATTTCTGGATCGAGCTTGATAACACGTACCAAGAGCAGGTCCAAGAGCGCAAGCAGCTCTACGCCGATCACGGAAAGGATATTCTACAGGCACTCCCAGGGTCCGAACTGGCCTGCAAAGAACTCATGGAGATTGCCATTCAGTTCCTTTGCGCACGATATCCGAGCTACTTCGCCCTAAGGGGCAGCATCTTTGACAATCGGATACTCGGCACCACCTACGATGTGTCGAAGACTGACCCGCTTCTTCTACTATTAGAGAACGTGCCCGAGGACTTTGCCATCATGCTACGAGATCCTGAGAGCGGGAGGTACTACTTCCGCGCAGGCGTGATCTGCGCATCTACCGGATGGAGTCTTGGCACGAAGATTGGACTCGGTCTACCAGAGATTCACCAGCCTGTGCCTGATTACAGAGAGAAGATGCAGCTGAGTATGGATCGGTAGGTCAAGTCTATAAAGGAAAGCACCGAAGGGAGGCTAACCACCACCAGCTTCTTCACCAAGATGCCTGCAGACAAACCCGTCCAGAGAGGGGCATGGGGATTCGAGGTTGGAAGACATCTCTACGCACCACCCGGACACTCCAGCCTCGACGTTCGAGCAACCCAGGATGCGTCTCTGCGGCTTGAAGACATTTTCTTTCGTGTCGATTGGCAGACGCTCCGTCGACTGCCTCTATCAGGGGCCATCGTCTTCAACTTTAAAGCCTTCTTCACTCCGATCAGCAAGTTAAAGAACGAACCGTACGTGCCGTCTCTGGCTCTGAAGGTTATTAGTGAGAGCAAGGAGCACCTGCTGTGGTATAAATGCACGTGGCATATCGAGCATGTGTTGAAGCCGGCGTTGGCGGAGTATGAGCGTTATCAAGTTGAGGAGGGCCTTGTTGAAGAGGATTGGTGCCATCGGACGCTTCCTGAGCAGCCCTTCTTTCCGGGGTGGGAGGAACAATGGGGGATGGCAAGGAAGTAAGGGCATTTGTAAGAGCATGAGCAGATGATGCAACCAGATGCTTAAACTAAGATAAATACACATCGCTACTGTAAAATCGTAAACATGCTCGATTTACAAGGGCTAACTACTACATCAAAAAGCGATAAAAGTACCAATCTGTGACTCGTTCTCCCTCGCGTACTGAATCCAATTCATCCCGGTTTGGTACTCACAGCTGGCCCACAAAGTCCTCAGAAACTGCAGAGCCGTGTGGTTGCACCAGAGCCCAGTCTTTGAAAGAGAGTCGAGGAAGAGCCTTTCAATGGTAGACTGCTTGTTCCTGTCTGCGTGGCATTCTGTTCCTGCAATCAAGCAGGGGAAGAAGAGGTCGTGAGAGAACGTCTGCACTGGACCAGCTAGTACAGATTGGATTTCGTGAACCAGACTGTCGAGGGAAGAATCGACGAGAGCCTGGACCTCCATGGTTGGAGCAAAAGCTTGGTAGCTGTAGATAAGACTGGCGTGGTAATGTGTTCTGACGACTGCGTGGAAACATTGCCGTGTATCTCCCTCGTCCTCGGAGAAAGTACTCGCCCGTGAGAGAACGCTCGTGTGAGCATTCTGAGCACGCATGTGCCATTCCTGCATGTCCATATCTGGGAGTTGCTCACGGTTCTGCAGACCTGCATGGCGTCTCCTCTCGATTGTCGTTATGTCATTCACCAACCCCGTAAAAGGCCAGATGGAGGTGTCGCAGAGTGACCCAAAAACCAGCTCGTCGTTTGATCTCGACTCCTTGTCAAAGACGGAAATGTTGCACAGTGCACTCAGGTCAGCCACCTCCTTGAGCAAGAAGCTCTCGATGGGATTTCGCGATACACTCCCAGCCTGCCAATTGCCGTGGTTGATGACGGTGCGGCACCCGCGGAGATGAAGCGCCCAGCCGCTAGAGCCGGGGATGAAGGCTTCCGTATAGCAGAGGATGAGCATAGCAGTGAGGACCTCGATCATGGATGAACTGCTGGTAACTTGGGTGTCAGAGCGCAACTCGAGCCGCATCTTGTCGTTCAAGACCCGGAGACTTGCGTCGCGAAGCCAATTTTGCATTTGAAAGAAGCGCACCCGTTGGTCGCTGTCTTCGGTGGATGTGGTGGATAGATGAGCGGCGGCGAGACTGCTTATCGAGAGGCGAAGGCAGGGGGAGTGTTGTGTTAGAGGCAGGATTGTGTGCCGCCATGGACTGCCGGGGAGGTCGATCCATGTCAGCCGGGGGATGACTGCCGATGAGAAGTGGTGAAGAAGGTTCTGGGAAAGGCAGTCTGATGAGATGCGCTTGATGAGGTGGAGATCTTGGGTTGGGTCGGGTATTGAAGAGTTGTCGTTGCAAGGGGCGTCCCCATCTAATGATGAGATCAGTTGGCTGTCGGTGGGGGGAGATGTGATGAGCGTCTCAACGCTGCATGTTGAGACCGAGTTCTCATTTCCCTTGGGAGCAGTTTTGTCTATCACGGGAGTTGATTTCCCGGCAAGCCTGCCCCTACTGGCCACGCCTTGATCCCATCTTAGACGGACGGCATGATAACCTGGACAAGCGAGGTCTCGGCTGGAGCACTTGACGCATCCAGGGACTGTTCGATCACATCTTATGCGTCTTTTGATACAAGAATGGCAGTCTATACAAAAGTCAGAACTATGATGCTATCTCTGGCGGGCTGTGACTCACCCTGATCGGCAACTTGGCGGTTGGGATTCAGCGAGTCGAAACGGACGTTCCTCGCCCTCATGGTACAAGGTCAGTATCGGATAGAGTCATATTACGGTGAGAAAGATGAGCGCATCCGAACGGAGGCTGGTATCCGTCTGAGACAGACTGGCTGTGTGGTTGCGGCGGGGTTGGAGACTGATAAGAGGGGCATCCGGGCGGGAAGAGTCCAGTGGCAATCGTCGTACACGTGACTCGAGATTTAGTTAAAGACTCGACCAAGGCGTTTAAGTCAGAGTTATGAGAGTGCACAGATCGCCGGACTGGCTGCATCTCGGCTTTGAAGAGTGTTGGTTCGAAAGGATTAAGCTTCAATATTTGATGGTTAAGGGTTGCCCTCAGTAGACTATACACAAGGTTGGGGTTTCTTCCATTCAACTTTCACGACTGGTTTAGTTGTTCTCCAGAACCGCCCATTTTCTTCAGTCGTAGAGTTTTGTTATGAAAGACAGGTTCAAGTATTCACGTCAACCAGCTCTTGGTATCCGAGATTAGACCACCGAAGGGGGAATCCAGGGTTTACTATAAGGCGAGATGCCTGAGCGGGCAAATCGCTATAGATATCTACGAGATGATACCACATGCTAAAGTTCCATATAGTCTTGTTTATTGAAAAGTGCCAAAGAGAAGGAGAGTGTGCAGAGAGTTGCTGAAACCACCAACTATCCTCTGGCGCTCACCACAGCCTGGTCGGAGTTGGGGACCTTGAGCTGCTTAGAAACCCGGAAATATCACTCTCGGTAGCCACCGCACGTCATTATGCACCAAATACTATTTGTAAGCCAGTTAATTTACAATTATCTCTTGATTCCGGGATGTATAAGACGCCGGCCAAATTGGCCGCCGTGTCTCCACACCGAGACAGTTGGTGTGAGCCGACGGCAAAATTGGCCGCTGGAGGGTTGCTGCTCGCAGAAATGGCTGGATGTTGGATTGCAAAATTCGGTGAAGCCCAGTAATTTCCTTGTCTGCATCGTCAGGCGGCCAAGTTGTCCTACGGCCTTGTGGGCCTCAACCGCTCACGAGTATAAAAGACCATCTGATCCCAAGAACCAAGGAGCAGCTCAAGCAACAAAATACCCGAAAATCTAGTCAATATCACTTTTCCTCCCACACCACCTCTTCAATTAAAAATGTCTCCCCCTGTTGCATTCGTCACAGGTGCCACCCAAGGCGTCGGCAGGGCCGTCGCCCAGATCCTCGCCAGCCAACACTCCTACCACGTCATCCTCGGAGCTCGACAGCCCCAGGACGGCGAAAAGGTGGCCACCAGCCTCCGCGAAGCAGGCCACAAGGCCTCAGTCGTCCAGCTGGACCTCAGCTCCCCAACTTCAGTCGAAGCCGCCGTCAAGACCATCGAGGCCGACTTTGGGTACCTCGACGTGCTCGTCAACAACGCCGGCATCCTGCTCGACCACTACGATTCCCTAAGCACCTGGGATCTCTTCAGCAAGACCTTCACCACCAACGTCATCGGCACTGCCACCCTGACAGAGGGCCTCGTCCCGCTGCTGCGCAAGGCCAAGGTTGGCCCGCCACGGGCCGTGTTCGTCACGAGCGTGATGGGCAGCCTGGAGAGGGCGACGGACAAGACGACTCCTTACTACAAGATTGACTACAAGGCTTACGACGCGAGCAAGGCGGCGGTCAACATGCTCATGATCAACTATGCGCGGGTTCTTGGGGAAAAGGCCAAGGTCAACTCGGTTTGTCCTGGGTTGGTGAAGACGGCGCTGAACGGATTCATGGAGTATGGGACCAGCCCGGAGGTGGGGGCCGAGAGGATCGTTGAGATGGCGACTCTGGGGGAGGATGGGCCAACGGAGACGGTTAGTGATCGAAACGGGGGGCTTCCTTGGTGAATTCAGGGGGCGGATATCTTGACGTAGAAAACTTTGAATGCGAGAGCACAGTTGAGGACACCTAATTGTGAAGCCGAGCTTTGAAATCAGGGAAAAGATTTGAGGTTAAGCAAAGACATGTAGAGAACGAAAATGATTAATGTTGAGGTGGATTGTGTTGACAGGGTTCGGAGAGGGCTCCAAGTCTGGACGATACTACTATGACATAGCCGGGCAGGGGTAGATACAAATTCCAAGTTCCTTGTCAAACTGCCAGCATAGAATAGCTCCCTTCGAGCCATCCATATCTACCTTTGATATTTTAAATCCTGACGAGTTTCACTGAGTGGACAGATCCTTCCCACGACACTCATCGACTACCCCGGACACGTGCCATTTCATAAATGCTTCTGCGGGCCCAATGGCAGACCTCGTTGTAGTATGACCAAACCCTTGTTTCTCATTGATTACAACGGATACCTGAGCGCCTTCATTCGAGCACCTTAGGAATCACCTTCTGGCTTTGCTATCGGATGCCTCGGTCTTATATACTAGAAGCTTCCTGAATCAAATAAAAGCCCTGAAATAGCTATCGATACATCCTCATACCTGCGACTGAGGCTGTTGGTCGTGATGGCTTATCAAGCGAGGAATGCAGACGACGATCATTACCCCGTCCGGTTGCCGTGATTGATGCGTTTTGCCCGCCCTCACCGCCCCGGCAAAACGTCAGCCCTGCAACCTGATTACTCATGAACCCTCAATCTTCGGCATCTCCCTGGAATTTACCCAAACTATTGATAATCATCTATGACACAGACAGCTCTGAAAACGGACGGGATGGTTCACGGGCAGAGAGACCAAGCGAGTCGGAAGCACCACACCCGCAGCCGAACAGGGTGTACAGAATGCCGGAAACGCCACATACGCTGTGATGAGCAGCGACCCATGTGGTATGTACGCTAATAAATACCTAAGCTTCCCCCTAGTCTTTCAGCTTCGGTTGAAAACAACCCCTTGACATAAAATAATGGAACTAACTTGGAAACCCTGCGTAGCGGAGGCTGTCTTCGCTCTAGACGGCCACGGGCCTGCGAGTATCCTTCGCCCACGATCCCTCTGCGCGATCGAAGGGCGCTACAGAAGCTGCCCAAGCCGTGGGAGGAGTTGACGTTCGTGACGACCAAGAGGGCGCTGAAGCAATCGGAAGCAATGTTTTCGAAAGGAATCATGACCGACACGATCCATCTGACGTCAGACCCCTTTGACTGCCTTGCTATTGACATGCCTTTCAAGTCCAAGGAGCTTTTCCACTACTGTGAGTCCGAGTTGTGGTGGCATATATCTATCTTGCCCATGATGCACCGTCCAATGAGATGAATAGTTGGGACGCTAACAGGTAATAGTCCACCAAGTAAACCAGGAACTAAATATCGTGACACAAGATCAAGAAAACAACTGGTGCGGGCTCTACATCAACCCTGTTTCCAATTCCCTCTAACAGAACAAGTCTCTCGTCAGCTACAAGCGACCCCGGGGCCTTTCGGTGCACCCTTCTCATTGCCGCCTTGCACTTTGAGTGGACGACGGGCGCGATGCAATCTTTCGAGTCGACATTTCTATTCCACAAGGTTCAAGCGATCCAGGTGGTCAACAACTGGATTAGCGAGAAGCAGCCACGGCTGATCACGGCAATGATCAGACAGATCGCGACACTTTGCTTCGTCGAGGTAAGGTCAAGAGTGAGAAAGACGGACCCGTCACTGATCATGATTTTGATAGATTTGCTTTGGTCATGTATTCAGTGCACAGGCCCATCTCAACGGGATGGTGACACTCTTGCATCACCGGAAACGACTGCTGGATGAGTTTAGAGAACAGGATCTACCGCATGAAGAAGATTCTGCGCAAGATGAAGAGCTGACCGACCGCTACTTTCTACTGTACGTCTTACACAGAACCTAGTTACCATAAAGACGGTCATGGCTAACGAAGCGGCATCTGCAGAATACTCACCCTTTTCACCCGCCATAGGAGCAGGCTCCTGGACGTGTTACGCTTCGGCCACGTCCCACCATCATACCGAAACCTGACGCCCCAAGACCTCGAAAGCCTTGCGCGCGTAGACGACCTCGTAGAACGGAACTGCGAATTCGACGTCAAGCTTGACCTGCTACGGTTAATGCCCTTCTTTTCCAGTCCCCTGCCGACAGGCTCAGATCTACACTGGATCGACGGCTCAGACACGATTCGCGTTTTACAGGAGTTGACAGAGAGCTTGGACATGGTGCGATCCAAGCACGACGCCTGCGACTTGGAGAACCAGTTTGCCATGGTGTGTGCCAACGGCGTGGCATCCCAGCTGCATGTCCAGTACGTTGCCTCGCACATTGGGTCCATGTCTCGCCGGCCAACAAGACATCCCGCCAAACCTACCACGACATGGTGCGGCCTGTACATTGCCACGGGACTGTACCTGCTCAATGTGCTCGGGCTGAGAGAGTCTCCGGATACAGCCTGCCACGACTACGTCATGCATATCTTCAAGAGGGCTGTATCGAGGCACCTTGCTGAGCTGAAGGATGGGCGGTCCATGAGCGAGCGAGTCTTGTTCTGGCAGATCTTTCTTGGGGCGCTCAGCGTGGAGAAGAGTTACGGACAGGATGCAGGGTATGGTCCATCCATGGGGGAGTTTTTCGACGAGGCAATCCGCAAGTGGAGCAAGGCTGCGGGTGTTTGTCGGTGGGAGGATGCGAGAGGGGTGCTTGAGAGGGTTGCGTGGAGGAGTGTGGATGCGGAGGAGGGTTTGGCCATGGCTATCTGGGAGAGAGCGCGTTACAAGTAGCGTGCTGATTCAATTACAAGTACAAAGCCTATGTTGCAAGTGCCTGCATTACTCAAACAGGCCCAGTTCTTCAGCCTCCTTCCAGACTTCTGCAATGAGATGCATGTCGAGGTAGTCCCTCACCTGGACCACCTTGCCCTCGTCATTCCACCGAATCACCAGACAATACCGGTTATAGTACGGCTTGCCTGTAACCATGAGCTTCGTCAGGCGACTCTGGGGATGGGATACATACCTGATTTCCGAGTTGCGCGAGCCTCCATCTCCAGCGTCGTATACTGGTAATTCTCGCCTCCGAAAAAGACATTGACCAGCTTGATCTCCGGCGGCCCGTCCAGCACCTTGATCAGCTTGTCGATCGTGTTGGCTCGCAGGTCGGCGAGGTTGGTGTAGCGTCCTGCGCCGGGGCCCTGGCCCATGACGGTCCAGTCGACGTCTTCGGAGACGCGGGACCAGAAGGCTCCGCCGCTGACGGCGAGGGGATCGGAGAAGATGGCCTCCAGTTCTTCTTTTGTGAGGTAAGGCATTTTGATGGTTGCTATGCGGTGTTCTGAATATGTGAAAAGGGATTGTTGTTGTTGGTCTTGACTGGAATGATGGGCGACCTTCAAATACTAGAGAGGCCAACGGCGCTTATCCCCTTTCGATTGAATACCCGATCTGCCCCTCCCCCACTTTGACCTACGTATGTTCTTACATCCCTCAGCACCAATACTTGAATAGAATAAGCACTAGGAATTATCGAGGTCCAATGAACAGAAACTCCAAACGCGCAATGTGGCAGAGGTCATGAAGCGTCCATTGAAGATGAGGGCCAAGGACAAGAAGGCGGTCTCGGTACGGACTTTTCAAATCTGGATGTGCAAGTTTCAAGATGCAAGTCAGCCTGCTCATGTCAGCTTATGCTTGCGGATGAGACTGGTTGCGATCATGAGTCCTAATTTGGCCTGCCTCGTGCATCGTTTATGTTGTATCGGTTGGCCAGACCCTGGTGCTCCGCGGACCCGGACATTGGTCAGAGTCGGCCACCTGGGACGAGGGCAGACATTGATACTGAGACTGGCTTGCTTTCGGGCGTATTAGTCACCGGCTGATGGACGGTAAATGGCCGTCCAAGACCTGCAAGCAGATTTCAACGGCGGATTGGGCCCTCCTTGAACAGATCTGGACTCCAGCGTGTTAACAGTACATTTATGTCTTGCAACTGCCAAAGACTGGCCAAGTTGTTGTCCCATCTATATGAACTTGGCCAGTTACTCACCTCGATACTTGATAAATCTCCACTTGGTAAAATCAGAGCTCGACCAGAACCCATAGAACACAGGGGACCAGATTCAATAGGTGCCCCGCGGAATACTAGATCTCGCGGGTCCCGAAACTGTAGCTGAGATTAAGCTCCGTTGCAAGGAACTACATAAGACTTAGTTGCCTAATTTTTTGAGCTATTCCCTCTTA